>JAJIZL010027874.1:0-23309 GCA_023969395.1 Amblyomma maculatum
TTTTTGCTTGTTTAGGGAAATTCTCCCTGCAATAGTCAATCCCGAGCGTCGCTTTATAACCGGGAACTGAAGTGTGTGTGTGAGGGGGGGGAGGGGTGTTGAAATTATTGCAATCAACCTGAAATCTTGACCGAGATTCTTTTCTGGTCACGTAAAAAAAGGCAATGCTTGAGGATGGGTTCCCGACGTCTGAAATGCTTCTAGCAAGGACGCTTTTGCGCGAAAAGCTGCTGCCTTAGCGATATCGCCGCGCCCGCGCCTGACCTCCTTACTCTGCTTCCTGACTGTGAAAAGCACAGTGGACATATGGCTTCTTTTCTTTCTTTAATAAAATTGCTTTGTAGCAGCTTGAAGTTGGACGTAGGACCAGCGAATTCCACGCGTACTCTGCCCGCTCAAAGCGACAAAAGCGCTCAGACAGACAGGAAGAAAACCGATTTTAAGAAGCTAAGGGGGAAAGTGCAAAGCGGAGCTCCAAAGAGGATTACCTTAGCATCTTCGTGCTGGCTGCGGGAAGATTCTGCAGCTTAGCGCGTTTTTGGACCATTT
Organism: Amblyomma maculatum; assembly: GCA_023969395.1. NCBI lineage: Eukaryota > Metazoa > Arthropoda > Arachnida > Ixodida > Ixodidae > Amblyomma > Amblyomma maculatum. The sequence continues at coordinate 550 of JAJIZL010027874.1, forward strand.
TCATATCACATGCTTCTCTTGTCCGTCCCGAAGGCTATAAGATCCTGGAGTCCTACTACTGAAATCGCGATAGCACAAGGAAGACAATTTCAATGGTGTTCGACAGTGGAGGCATTTTCTAATTTAAATTGCTGCAAAATAGGTGAGATAGAGCATGCTTGAATACAGCCTAAGATCGTCGCCGCCTGGGAAACCACTTGAAGCTGGAAATTCAGATATCAGTAAAAGGAATGAAGGGTAAAAAAAATGTCCAGCTGATGAAGGTGTGGAAGGATGAGACTGTTCGGATGGTAACAGCGTTATCTCATTCTGAACAGGAAACTTTTGGTCACTGTGACATTCTCTGCGAAGGCCCTCACGCTACTTACATGTATTTTTCGTAGGGCACCATAGAGGGATTTCCATTGAGTGCACATATGGAGGCATGAATACACACTAATGCGCGCCAATATAGAAGTAATCATCATAGACGGTGAGCCATTGCTGTTTGCTGAATACATGGCCAGCTGGTCAGAAATGCGAAGCAGAGTTCTGTAACTACATTCAACTATGCTGACTCAAGTTTTAAGATAGTAGTGAACTTTCGCCTTCCGGTGAACAGTACTAACACGAAATTGATAAAGGTTTCTTCCCCAAATAAGCCGGTGTCGAGGTTGTTGGCCTCGGCGTCTGTGAGCGAGAGATCCCAAGCACGCCTGTGAAAGATTGTACTTTGCACGTTGCATGGCCAAACACAGGTTTATTCTAAGGTTTTGTAGCATCACGAGACCATATTACGTGGCTGAGTTGACAGTACTGCTAATTCGGGTTGCTCCATTAAGGACAGAAGGTGAGGGGGAATTGACTCCCCCGGAGCTACTTGCATCTGGAGTCAAACCCACTTCCTTGTAGGCGACTCTGGCACGCTAGAATAGCTTTGTTAAAGCGGGGCTTCATATCTATGCCGCGTAGTGTTTCTGTGCGGTAGCTTGCGAGCGTATGAAAATCAGTAATGTGCGGTACTAGACGCACCAATGAAGAGATCATTGATTATCCGAGTAGAAAGGTGCACGTACGCTGAAAAGCACCTTGAAAGGGACCATACACAGCTATCATTAGAGCGGTTGCGTCATACTTTTTAATGGCGCAGCCTATGTGTCCTACCATCCCCCCCCCCCCCCCCCCCACCCCACTTCCCACCTCAGTTCTGATTTGTACGTTGACTTTGATCCCGCTAACTTGGACATGAGTACAAAGGACACAATGGATAAGCAGGATGAGCGCTTACTTGTAGTAGCCTTGGTTTCCAAAGGGAGGTCAAATGACTTTTATAGGAAAAGGGGATCGGCGTCTATAAAGGTCGGTATAGGCACGTGGTAACGTGGCGAGCACACTCAAGCGCCAGTCCCCGGTCGCAGTGGTCCCTTACACATAGTACAAAGGCTCCTGTCGGAACTGAGGTATTCGCGCGGTGCACGACGAGCGGCACTGCGCAGGCCATAGGAATGACAGGCGTAACAGTGCGTAACAACTGGTATTTCACAGTTTTGCCGAGTCGATCAACAATGTTGCTCTTACTGTCGTTCACTCCAGCCTCCTCGTGCGTGTTGATCAGGATCTCTAAGTCTGCAGCCGGTCCTTATGACACGCCTCGCTGCACGCTCCTAACGAGGATCTTCAATTCTGCAGCATGTCCTTGAGACGCACCGCTGTTCGCACCAAAACAGATCTTGATTTCCGAAGCCGGTCCTTATGACATGGAACTGCAAACCGTAATCTCAGTTGGCAACGAGCCGCGGCGCGTCTGTCAAAAACTTCCACGCGCATTCAGAGCACCTCTCGAAACTTGCGTAGCCCTCCTGGATCTTTCTTGCATGTTCGTTTTCTTGCGTTTCAATAGAGTTGAGAAAAAATTTTATGCAAATGACCTCTGGACCATTTACATATACTTGTAAGTAGCTATGTTATCATGTGGCCTTCACCAACATTCTTGAAGTAAGTTTAAAAGAAGTTTTGACGCCCTTCTCTTCAAAACTCCAAATTCGACCGTGAGCTATGCGCGCCTTTGGTATACTGAGAATAATTCCAAATTAAACTAAGGTCACGCGGCTAGTAATGAACAGTTGATCTTTTATACGGACACAGGCGGCCAGAAATCTCCATGGAGAATTTATTCTTCACCACCTGTCCTCTACTCGGGCCCCATTGTTGTCAGTGATGGCCGGTTTCGAATGAAGACACTCTCATTATCATCTAAGCTACGCAACGCAGTTTTCTGTACTCATAGTTTCGCCCCCTCCCTCCCCCTCCCCGCGGTGACAAGTTTACCCGAAAAATGACTGAACTGCATTCTCTGAACTTTCTCGGCCAAGCACAAAGCATGTCAGCTCTAATGGTTGCGTTGGAGCTTTGGCGAGTCTTCGGCTCTGTTTTCAATAGAATAAACGGTATTAAATTCATTAAGATTGCACTCGCGAGAGATGACTCATGCAGCAAGGCGGTTTACAAATCAGCTTGAGAGCGCTGGTTTTCACGAGTTGCATAGCCAAAATGTGCCGTTAGCTTAGCCCTAGTTAATCTTACCTGAAATCATCTTCTGATGATGACTGTTCTGTCGCAAAACACGAAACGGATGGACCTTCTGATGAAGTTACTATTTTCTCTACTAGTTTGATTGTTTCTACATAATTCATAGGAAAAAAGGAAGATACCTTCTGAAGCCTGCGGTGGCGGTGACCGTACTTATATTTATTTTAAAAATTTCAAATAATAGATATTGATTATTGACTACATCGAATGAGGGAGGGTGAGGAGATGGGGGAAAGAAACGCCAGAACGAAATGTACATGCAGCAAAATCGGGAGCTAGCTGGTTTCTTTCTCCCGTTTCCTTGTTCTATTGCTTGTGAATAACGCGGTTATTTGTGTGCAACTACTAATGAATGCCTGATATATACAAGACGTTGCTACTAAGGTAGTTCCAAAGCAAAAAAAAAAAAATGCAAGAAAGCAAACTGGTTATCGAAGAGGCCTTGCAAATAGCTGAGGAAAGGAGGATGACAAAAGTTATGGGGGAAAGAGAAAGATACAAGGTTCTCAATGCGGATTTTCAGAAAATAGCAAGAAGGGATAAGAATGCCTTCCTGAACATACAGTGCCAAGCAGTTGAGGACAACAGCCAATTGAGGATCACAAGAGATCTGTATAAGACAATCAAAGATATCAAAGGAAGCTTCTGTGCTAATCTAGGCGTGATAAAGGACAAACGAGGCAGGGACCTCACTGAAGCCTCAGAGATAAAGAAGAGGTAGCAGGAATACACAGAAGAACTGTACAAGAAGGATCCGGATGTGCAAACCCAATATAAGACGGTTGTGATTACTGATCTCGTGAAGCTGAATGGGCCTTAGCCAGCATTGCTAAGAACAAAGCTAGCGGAATTGATGGCATTCCAGCTGGGTTGCTTCAAAACCTCAACCATGAAGAAGCTGTTAACGTTCTGTATACATTATGTCAGCAAATTTAAACAGCCCTACGGTGGCCACAGGGTTAGAGGAGGTCACTTTACATCCCCATTCCAAAGAAAGGCAGTGCCAAAGATTGTTCCAACTACTGCACAATCGCGCTTATTTCGCATGCTAGCCAGGTGAGGTTGAAAATCCTCCAAGGTAGGCTGCAGCAGTATGTGGATCGGGAGCTTCCGGACGTGCAAGCTGGGTTTCGCAAGGGCAGGGGAACTAGAGACCAGACTGCCAACCTTCGCTGGATCAAGGAAAAAGCAAGAGAGTTCCAGAAACCCATCTACTTCTGCTTTATTGATTATGCGAAAGTGTTTGACAGCGTAGATCACAGCAGATTGTGGCAAGCTCTCCAAGAGAGGGGAGTTCCAATTCACCTCATCTGTCCCCTCAGGAACCTGTATGAAGGGCAAGAGGCCACAGTCAGAACTGGTTGGTTTCCGATTGAGAAAGGAGTGAGACAAGGCTGCATACTGTCGCCCTGCCTATTTAAACTATATTCTGAGTGCATCATGAGGAAGGCCGGTCTAGACGAGTCTTCAGCTGGAGTGAAGATTGCTGGGAAACGTATCAACGACCGTAGATATGCGGATGATACCACTTTAATGGCAGAGAGTGAAGTGGAACTCAAGAGACTTCTGATGCGCGTACAAGAAGAGAGTGAGACGTTTGGGCTTAAACTGAACATTAAAGAGACAAAGACCATGACGTCTTGCCCTATCAAGTCCTGGAGCATCAAGGGACAAGAAGTGGAAGCTGTGACAGATTTTCTCTTGGTCTCCAAGATTACCCCGGAAGGAGTCTGCAGCCATGAAATTAGGAGACACCTGCTTCTGGGAAAGAAAGCCATGGCTAGCCTTGACCGCCTAGTAAAGAGCAGAGACATTACACTGCCAATCAAGATCCGTATAACTCGTGCTATGGTCTTTCCAGTTGGAATGTATGGATGCAAGAGTTAGACTGTGAAGAAGGCTGACCGCCGAACAATCGACGCGTTTGAATTGTGGTGCTGGCTGAGACTCTTGAGAGTTCTTTGGACGGGCAGAAGATGAAATCAGTCGATAGTGTCCACCATAATCCCTGACTGCTCATTGGAGGGTCAAGTACGTAAGTTAAAGCTCAGCTACTTCGGTCATCTGATGAGAAGAGAGGAGTCGCTGGAGAAAGATTTGATGTTGGGAAAGGTTGAGAGTCACCGGAGAAGGGGTACGCAGCGAACGCGATGGTTAGATGGCATCCTCGAGGCGCTGGAGATGAAGTTATGTGATGTTAGGAAGATAGTTGAGAGACCGGAAAGCGTGGCGTAATATGGTATATAGGGTCACGAAGAGTCGCACAGGACTGAACGACTGAACTGAACTGAACTAATGAATGGCAGTGCTTTTAAAGTCTATAGCTGACTCAACACACAAAGCCGGTAGGGCCCTGAAGGAAAAGTCAAACGCACAAGCCCCTCCATCGTAGCTCATTTTTAGCGAAGTCTGAAGCGCGGGAAAGACAGGGGCGTGAGAGATGCACAGGACACAACGCTTACTCAAGCAAACTCTACTAACTAGCACAATGATCAGTCTTGTTGAACCACCGTCGTCGTTCGCCGACCTTTTACATCCGAGGGCTTCCCGATGCTGATGTTGTAGTATAATTGCGGCGTTATAGCATGAGCTCACATGTTAGCATTTCCTCGCCTCTGAAACATTCGCATTGCTTCGCGTGCGTCCAACTGCGATTGATTGTTAAGTCTTGGCAGGCTTTGTCGAAGGCGCTCGCAAAGGTCACTGCTTCACTGCCGTGCACTGCTTCAGAAGATTAACGTTCTGTGTGGTGGTAGTGACTCGTAAACCACTCCTTGACATCGTGAACAAGAGCTCACACATGCCACACATGCCACATGCCTCGAAGAAGAGATATGATTAAGCCTCCACGTTTTTGATGGCGCCAGATCACCAAACGTCCCACTAGCATCTAGCGCTGTCCTCACCATCGTCGTGGTCATCATCATCATCAGTCCGACTATATCCACTGCAGGCCGAAAGCGTCTCCGATCAGAAAAACACAGACAAGGAAGACACCAGGACGCGAGGCTGATCGAAGAGAAGAAAGTCGCAAAAAGACGGGCTCGGAGAACTAGAAAGATGCTCTAGGACGATCTGGATCCTGCCGACCTAGCCCAAAGTTTGTAATTGTGAATTGCATATATAGTGGCTGGCTATATTTCGAACACATTTCTACCACCTATCCAGTGCTGTTAAGAGAACAGAAATAAAGAGTGGAGATTTGTAGAAGTGAAAAATACTGCTGCGTTACATTTCTGTACCGCTTTAGGATCTTTGACGAGCAATAAAGGTCTCTATATCTTCAAAAAAGGATGCAGATGTGGTCTTGCCTGTGTTCAGGCAGCGCTGGTCTCATGTTGAAGAAATGAATGTGAACTTGGGAGAGGCAATCTGTTAACGATGAAGTATGGAGGGCGGATGAGTCTCGTTTGATGGTGATTTCATAACAAATGCAACATTCATACCTTCACTGAGTTGCTTACGTTGTGCGAAGCTTTGTTCTCTCCGTATGCTTACGTTCAGTGCTGCCGATTCGCACCTTCGGCACTTTTGGCGTAAGGTAAGATGCGCCGAGGTTTACCTCAAAAAATCTCATATGTGCTGCGCAGTTTTCACGTTGTCTAGATCGTTGTAGTCGCATTTCGCTGCGCTATCTCGATGTTTCCTTTCAGGCTTGAATTGATTGTGGCTTTTAGCGATCATTCTGTAGTTCAATGACCTCCAAGTGTGATTGTTACTATCGACGGCTCTGAATTTCTTAGTTATTTGAGGGCGAAGCTGAACCAAATGCCATGCCAGCTTTTTCGTCTTTTTGCCTACGGCATTTTCAGAAGCACATGATGATATGAGAGCGGCATGATAATCCAGAAAGTTGCCACATCAAAGTCCGCTTCTTCTCGGGTTGTTAGCAAAACAAAGAAAATAGAGAATGCTGCGAGATCAAGGACAGCGATATAGGCAAATCAGCTATGCTTAGCATTTGGCTGAGCAGTGCATTGCGCTCTACAGCGTGAATATGTTTTACGGTCGGGCTTGGCTTCTCTGGCAGCAGGAGTTAATTAACGGGTATTTATGCCTTAAAGGAGTATAGACACCTAATTTTTGGGTTCGGTATTTATCCTTTGTAATGATGCAGAAGACAATAGTGTACGCGGATCACCACGTCATATTCGCCTACTACTGCAGAATAATATATAATCGAATTTCTTTTCCCCTCTGTTCCGGTTTTCATTTCAACAGTAGATCGATGGCTATGACATCAAAGTCAAGTCTAGGTCGCGTAAGGGGAGAAAACACAGCGATATAATCATTCATGTGTCGTTTAAATTCACTACAATCATAAAGCCAGCCTGCCTCAAGAGCAAGAATTACAAGTGAAGAATCGGCGATTGTATATCTGTTTTTCAATGCCGCCGTCAAGACTTGATCGTGACGTCACAGCCATATTTCGACTTCTAACACCGAAACTGGTAAGAAAAGAAAGTTCAGTTATAAATTATTTAGCGGTCGTAGGCAAAAACTACGTTCGGATCGGTATACAGGAATGCCTTACGCACCATTAACAAAAAGAAAAATTCCAGCAACGTTCGGTGTGTGTAGTCCTCTAAGGCGATATCATTATTAGCATCATAGGACGAAATTCCGTCTGCGATAGTTGTTGAGGCCGTCATATATAGTCTATTGATAAACATGGCGTCGCAACAGCCATCGTCTGGGACACAGTGGCGGCATGTGCGACACTGGAAAGCACAAGGGACATCCCTGCATTACCATTCCCAAAGGGCAAGGAGCAGCTACTCTCACCACCACATCGGGCGCGGAATTTGATATTACGGCCTTCTCGCCTTTTGCATTAATAATGTGACGCAATTATACGTCTTATAGGACTCCAAATGTCATTCGATTGCTTGTTGCACATAGTCGGCATCTGTTGTTCAGCATTGAAGCTTGCTTGAAGGAAGGATTCCAACTGACTACATATGCATTCGCAATAAACCACAATTAGCAGGACGCTTACTGTTTCGTCTTAAGAATGAACACAATAGTGCATTTAACTCCGCCTCTTTATCCTCCAATGATTTCTTTACATTTTATTTGAATTGATCGGTTTGAATCATTATTATCACAGAATCATCTGTAAACATAATAAACACCCATCGATAGGTCACTAACATAACGTCTCGGAATTGTGACGCAAAATTGGTCATATACAACGTGCTTAGTAATATCGATATCTCCTTGCACGCAACGTGCGTCTCTCAATCAGCACGAGACTACAAAGCGATACCAACCGAGGACATAGGTACGTATAGCTCTAACAGCGCGCCTTTCCCCGACTTTCACCTCTCAACTGCACACAACCATTCGTGGTAAAGTGTCCTGCGTAGAGGCATAAGCGTTCTGCGTAGAGGCATAACTTATTGCAGAAAGGTTATACAGCCAATTCAAGGCTTAATCATGACAGGGGTTCCAAGCGACGACATATAAACTCGCCGTGAGATTGTCAGGTTGCGAAAGCAGTCTTGACTGCCCTCTATAGCTTTTTTCAAATATTTCAATCACTTTCCTAGCTTCATTGGCGCGGCAGAAATATATCCGTGCATATTTAAGGTGACGACCTTCATTTGGTCAGGTTTGGCATATAGGGTAGGCAGCACAATTAGAGATTTCTAACCAAAAGGTGCCATCACAAAAATTTTTGTCTTGTTTGAAAATGACACGTAAGGTTTGTTGCGTTTAATGCAGGCCATAATTTCTTGGCACAGAGTGCATGCGTGCCTCTAGTTTATAAAGCCTTTGTAGTTACGGTAGGTATCTACATATAAAAGCTTCGTGAAGTACAGTGTTTAACTTCAACATGAATTTAAGCAGAATACTCTCAGGACCAACCAAGCAGCAAGTGGTAACCTTGGCATTAGACTTTCAGACACTAATGAACCTATAGACAAGCTGGACAAAAATTCATTCACCAGTTTAGTTTGCCCAGGATGGCACTGATATTGAAGACAGGGAAAAATAATCAAAAGCATTGAATCTAAACAAGTAGCTGCTGTGAAAATACAATTAAGTTTCCATGGGTGCTGAGTCGTGCATTTGGTTTAAGGCGCTGCCGGCGGTGAACATCCTGTATCGTAAAATAAACAAAAATTAACAGGGCGAGACCTAACATTTGCTTATATGGAACATTATATACTTAATTATTAACGATGTCTAACGGAGCAGTGATATGCGGGGAGAGGGGTGTGTGGCAATGACGGTCTTTCGATTTTTTTTTATGAAATGTTTAAGATATTTTGGGTCCCTTCAAAGAGCCTGAAGTAAATTCCAGAGATTTTCTTGACAGGAGAGCAAGTACGACGCATCATATAGATGTCGATATATCCCTATCTGAACAATTTTCGCCTCATTGAGCAAAATCGATTTTAGAATACGCCATTCAAAGGCACTTTTTGACTAGTTAAGCCCACGCCACATAGGTTTGAGAGTACAAGTGTTCGTGTTAATATAACAGCGTGATTTGGCTCGTTTTCCTTGCTGATGCGGCAAAGTTTTCACCTTCATAGTCTCAATGCATATTACTTTACAAGTGGCAAATGCTGTTTGAAGTATTCAAGTGTTTTTATGCAAGTTCTTGCTTCCCTAGACATGCTGTTGGTAACAAAGAAACCTGTGGACACTTTTATGTCCAGCATAAATGACATTTAGAGCTTCCACTCGGGCCTGATCCCAGTATGCCGGTATTCTGACTTGTGCAGGGTTATTGTAATGAAGGGGTTCACGTCATGCGAACTTCAAGCCTCGAAAGTTCTAGAGCTTCTGGGATAAATTCGGATGTAAATGTCTGTGTTGATGAGACCAACCATACTATTCAGTTTTGGAATAACAGCGCGAAGGACGAGGACGAAGATCAGAAGGACACACACACAGACATGGAAGAAAATCATTGCAGTAATTTACTTACATTTTGTAAGTTAAATACTTTTTGTAGGGATTTAAATGTAATGAATTTCTTTACGGCAGTAATTTCGCAGTAAAAGTAATTCATCTGTTTTGAAATCACATTCGTTAAAATGCACCACTACAGGCAAACCTGCGAGCATCTACGAGCACCTTGAAAGCACTGACTCTTGTCAAGGCTGATACGTCTAAAATGACCTGTAGAAGGAAGGACAGAATAGAGTAGGAACTAGGCATATGAGAATCCTCTGTATAGTCGTGGGTATACAGTATGTAGGAAGAGGTGCACTATTGGCTATTCCTTCCAAAGCAGTATTAGATAGTGCGCAGTGGAAGGGGCAGATGGACGGAGTTCAAAACTGGTCAGGAGCGCACAGTAACGCTCCCTACGCTGCGTCGGCAAAATGCACACAGGGGTGTGGTTAAAAACGTTTCCACGACGCCAGAGGTGCAAAGCGGAAACGGATATGGCACGGACATTACCGAGCACAAGCTGCCGAGGCCGACGCGAGATACCACGTGAAGCACTAAATAACCTGCCTTGGGGGCTTCAAACGGTGGACACAGGAACAGGGCGCTGTGTTCGCTCCTCGTTTGTGCCTTGAGTGAAAGAAAGTGACAAATGTTCGGTTGATGTGTGTCCGTTATCTTAATTTTCCATGGGGGCAAGGGAAGAAGAGAAAGGGAGTATTTGTCAAGGCCGAATTTTGGCGGCTAGATTGAAGAATGGTCTCGTCACCTCTGGAGAGGCATTGTATTTGCTTTTATTGTTAGTCAGGTTTCTTATATGAAAAAAAAACATCAACACAGTAAATTAAAAGTAATACCACCGTAACGTGGTTGCGATTTATGATCAGTGATAGCTAACGTAATTTAATTACATTAGCTCAATTTTCGGAAAGTAATTAGTAATGTAGATTAATCCTTGTTTTACAAGCAAATTTGCCTTGTATTGGAATGTTTAAATTCTGAAGCATTGCTTGCCACATTTTAGGGCTCGTTGACAAATACGCAAATGAAAGTATATTGAGAGTAAGAAGTGAATATAGGTGTCATCTTCATTTGCTCCGTCCTAGGGACTTCACGTCTGATCATCATCGTTGTTTTTTTAGTGTATTTATCCGCGATATGGTCCTCTGAAGTACAGGCGTGGGACCCGCAACTAATAGAGGTTTAAAGTAAGGGTTTACAACTTCTAAATGGTCTGATGCAGGTGATATTCAAAACATAGTTGGCTCTCCCGGCGTTACTTAATGTAAGCACGACTTATTGCGACAGTTACGGATGATGGCGTCTCTTGTATATTTATAAATATTACTTTAAGTTTGTACCAAGTGCGAAGTAGCGTGAAGGAGAACAAAACACCTGGCTACTAGCTATAGTGGTGATTAAAAATAACGTTTACAAATACGGAAGGGAGGATGTGCACGGATGGAAGTTAATGAAGACGGACAATTAGTGCACAGCGCGTGAGAGAGGGGCAGAAAAACGCGCCGTATTATCGGGAGTGCGATATATAGGATGCATAGCTCAGTTTAGACAAATCGAAATGATTTTTATTGCATCCAATTGGTACGAGGCCGAATCTTTTTTGTGGCGTAAGCTGTAACTGTGACCTCCTTCACTTCATAGCTGTTCCTCTCCACCAGGTACGCAACAGTGGAGCATATTGATATTCAAAAATCTTGGATACGAGGCGAGAAACTCAGAATGGGCAATAAACTCTCAGTGTTTTCTCGGGCACAAGTCTGCAAAACATTCTTGTTTCCAAAGCTTTCCTACGTCATATAAAGGCTTTTCATTGTGGATGAACGAAGGTACAAGTAATATATAGAATATTCGCAGCATTGGTGGTGCAATCAATGGGAGCTCGTGCGGTGTGGGAACCTGTCCGTCATGGATTCTGACTGAATAACCTTTACTCATTTCCTTTTACATCAAACTGTTTGCTTTTTCAAACCGCCAAACTACCCCTGTTTAGTAGCTGAGCTTATTCAGACTCTCAAGGCTGATTGCCTTATCTATTCGCACCGACTGTACTGAGTAGTGAAGAAACTCTGTGGGAATTTCTTAAGGATGTAGCGAACACCTTCAGTTTCCTCAGGGTTTGCTTTTTGTAGAGTACCTACAGTATACACTCTACAGAAGGCAGATGCCCCCAGGCATTACTGATATTTTTGTACCCTGTACCATTTTATCGGCAGCCTTATCAACGTTTTCCTGGCACTAGAGATTTACAGCGCGTTAAGCGTTTGTTTCTGCCTTCAATCTGATGCAAAAGCGCTCTCCTTTAAATTGCACAAATCAACGCTCCATATCAAGACATGGCTTCACGCTAAAGGCTTGTTTGTTCAGTGGCCGTTGAACTGCTGTTTGTGTAATGCCAGAGACCATTGATCATTGTTTTAATCTGTGCAGTGATGATGTGTTCTCCTAATACATATTACAGTGAACGCTTAGGACAACATTGAAATCAAGTCGTTTAGAATTCGGTTTTCGCCTGTACAGGAAAGCTGTGATGTGCATTGTGATTAATTTAAGTTGATGGGACTATTCAGTTTGTGCAGGGGTCGTATTATAAACCACGCCACGCCATATTTGTACGGTCATAAATGTCTGTGTTCCGAGAGCAGTATGTTTCGTTGCGGGGAGTATCCTGGTGCCTGAGTGTACTTCCCAGAATGTTTACATTGGTGGTTGAAGGGTGTGCTCGGGAATGGCACTCTCGAATTATAAAATCAGGTGACTTCAGGTATTCGCTTCTCAAGTATCTCCTTTTCGGAAGTTTTCCCGTGCAATAAAAAAGGTAGAGGTTCAACTATTCTTGAACCAGTTTTCACGTCCCTAAGCTATCTCCTGCAGCCGCAATCGCTGTTGCCGCTTAGATCTTGGTTCGCTTCCATGCTTGGCAAGCTTCTCGTCAACGGGCTGGTTTGGCTTCTCGTTTCTGTATTGTTGTCTCGGCAGACTCTCTGGCACCGCTGCGCTCTCTGTCTTTAGCGAGAATGCATGCGTGTATAGCGTATTTACCTAGGAAATGAACGGGCGGCGCAGATACTTCATGAAAACGACAATGCGCAATGCACAGCGTGGCAGTGTTTTTCACTTGAAACTCGACGAAGACCACGATGTTCACTGCTCAGTGCGAGAGTGTGTTGCAGTTTCACACGAAGCGTGATCGGCTGTGGCTGTATCACAGTGCTCTCGTGCCTGCGCCCGACAATGAAAATGACGATGTCTGCTGCGCAGCGCGAGATGAAGACGACGTAGTCTGCTGCGCAGGACGAAATGAGACTAGATGTGGCGCATGAGTTGCTGGCGCCGTCTGTGGAATGCACTAGGTTCTGTGTCCAGGAATAACTCAAATCTAACAGTTAAACATCAGTAAAGCTAACGCTCTAAATAGTTGCGCCGACAGCTTAGTGCTTGCGTGAAGTGGCTTATGAAGCTGAACTGTTATGGCCGCTTAAGTATCGAAACATTCTCGGCGCATTTGGGGCTTTATTTTATTCGGGATCAGAGCCCTTTCTCTCCGCGTCAGCAGTCATTCTCTCCCCGAGCGCCGCAGCTGGCGGTGACTTCGCACACCCGTTCGAAATGGGGTTTCCAAGGGGGTTAAACTCCTTGGGTATATCTCAAGTTTGTATGGCTATATGCATTTTGTGCACTATAAAATTTCTGCGCTGCCGCATTCGATCGCGGGGACGATTACGAGACGGCATAAGCAAGCGCAAATTAGAACCCGTCAAGTCAGTGGACTCTGCGAAAGCGGTCTTTTCAGGCGTTCCCCCCGCAGGCATGCAAGGAATGAGGACGTGGCTACCTCAGCAAACATTGCATGCATGTGCGGCTAGTAAACAGTGACAGCAAGAGGAGAAACTTGTATTTGCCGAAAACAAATTTAGGGCGCAACTTGACAGGAACTCGCTATATTGCCAGGGCCCTGGTTGCACGCTTGATAGTCCGAAGTAAAATTAGTGCGCCCGGGACAAATGTAGCCGTAAATTCATGAAGCTGTCCTTGTGATGGTCTCTGACCATATTCGGTGCGTTAAATCTCCTACTGCTATAATCAGACTATGGTTCTGTGCAGGTTTGAGAGTCCATGAGAAGAGGGAGTCAATTCCACGTTGTCGTTCTTGTGGGGAGCTATATGGCTAAGGGCAAAAATGTCTGGGTGATCACATTCTACTGGTAATAGCTCTATGGGGACATTGTCTATGTCGGCGCTGTCAGTTCTATTTTGGATCGCAGTAAGGTTGGTTGGTTGGTTGGTTGGTTGGGTTGGGGTTTTTGGCAGATAGGCAACTATGGCCATCATGCGCCAAACACTAGGTTGCTGAGCTTCTTTATGAGTGAAAATGAAAAGTTTAGAAAATTACAGCTGATTTAGAATCCCTAACTCTTTAAGGTTATGTCGAGTAAAAAGGGTGGTGATGAATTCTGTTAAGCCCTATGGTACATAACCCCTGCAGCAGGGAAGTTTTGTGGCACCATTTTTGTAAATTTCCCAATCACCCTTCTTTTGCGGCCTCCTACAACACCGCATTCACAGAATTCCTGCCACGCATCTACTTGCAGCCTCACCAGTGATGCTGGGAGGAAAGCTCCGCACTGGGAACTTCACTCTTGTCGATGGCGAGATGTGGCACCTTTTTTTCGCCCGTACTCCAGAGCTCATTTTTTTCATCACCATTATGGCGAAGTCAACCACACTACCTGCGCTCAGCAATCTTGGTTTGAAATGAAAAATAAGGAATATTTTGTGGTTTAGTCGGGAAATTGGCCTTCTAGTGCATTAGCTCTACTCATCTCATGCACAAACCTCAAAGTTAATTAATGATGCAGTCGTAACCTTGAACACTCGCGCTGTACCACCCAGGCAGGGCAGCAGTATGTTTTCGCCGTAGCCGATCGCGATTCCTGCAGGACACTCTCGCACCTTGTAGTAGGCATCGTCCTCTTCACCAAGTTGCCACTGCAAAACTCTCGTGCTGTGCATTGAATAGCTTTGTGTTCATAAAGTTCTATCTGTGCCACTCCATTTGACCAATGAAAATACGAACGTCATACGCACACGCCATCTCGATAAAAACAGAGACCGCAGCTATGCCAGACAGGCTACCGAGACCATCCTACAACAAAACACCAGACTAGCCCGTTGCGGAGAACCTTACCAAGCGTGGAAGCAAGACCGAAGCTCGCGGCATCAGCGATTTCGGCTCTGACCACTGGCTCACACTCGTGAAACTTTGTTCAATTACAGTTGAGCCACGACATTTTTTTTTGCCCGAGGTCAGGAGCTGGCAGCCGCTGCGCCCATGAATGCAGGACCGGTTGTTTAGATGCGGTCAGGAGTGAATGCGTTCGTTGACCCTGCCACGGCGCCCTTAGCCTGCGTATGTTTCTTGAATCGAAAAGAGGCTGCCGTCGACACGACGGCGCTTTGAGGCTGGTGCCGCAGTGTCTTTGATAGCTGCTAAAACAAGACGCGTAGCATGGCCTCGGTCATGTAGATGATTAAATATTAACTCAGCGGATCGTAATAGGGATGCAACACAGGAAAAGCAGGAAATGCAGTGTAATAAAAACTATAAGTTTAAGCGATCTGTAACAGATGTTAAACTGAGATATTATCCTTACATCATCTGTCATCTCAGCATCGTCAGAACCTTCACGTGAAGCCATTCGTGAGCTGCTTAGAAAATATCCTCCAGGTTTCCCACGCCTGATATGGAACAGTAAGAACATTGACTAATATTAACGTGACTGATAGCAGCATGTTGTTTTGAGGTGTATCTGCAGTTTGTTGTGAGAAGCCATTGTGTTCAAAAACTAACCAGTGAGTCGCCTTTCAAATGCAGTTTACATTTGCCTGCAAGTCCCTTCCCCGATCCGTGGTCTGCCGTACACGTAGTCTAAAATATGAAATATTTGACAATATTTATCCATTATTTAGCGCCTAATGATTCTTCGCGTGATGTCACTGTCAGTATGTATTTAAAGATGAGAAAGTGAGCAAAGTAACATCGTGCTCACGTTGCAATATTCTTTAACCTTAGATCTGTCAATTAAATATCACAGCTTGTTGTAAGCGAACGCAATAAATCTAGGTTTAACACTCGACGACCAGGAATATATAAGCATTATGCCAAGCAAATTCAGCACCCAAATATTTTTTTTTCGCGTTTTTAACGAAATTGTCGTACCATCTTGGAGCCTTTTCTTGACTGCTCCGAAGATACTAGCGTAGACATGTCAAAGGTAAAACAACACCCTTCTACATAACTGTGGTTTGTAGGGTTTAACCTCCCAAAGCGGCTCAGGACCGACTCTCAATGGCGCCAAAAACTGCATTACACCATTCAGAAGAATGCCCCACACTTCGAGCCCGGCTCACTCGTGTGGCTATGGGTTCCATCCGGCAGCCCCGGCCTCTCAACAAAACTGGTCTTCAAGTACCATGGGCCCTATCGCGTCGTCGAGCGCACTCCGCCAGTCAATTACATTGTTGGGCCTCTTATGCCATCTTCTGATCTTTGGCGCCATGGCCGTGACACTGTACATGTGCAGTGCCGTTAAGCCGTTCTACGACCCCATTGTAGTTTCGTACCTTTAAGTAGCCAGGATGGTTCCTTTTTCTCTGGGAGGCATTGTGAAGAAGAAGATGGGCCCCTTCACTGGATTCTGACGAAGAAACAGTTGTGGAATTGCTATCGCGCAGATCGTGTTGTTCTTGATCGCCCCGCTTCCTCGCCAACCTCGACGCCGTCCTCGACGTCCCTCTTCTGCAAAAGATTCACAACAGAAGTCGTGCCGGTGGCGTTCAGGTCACAAATAATCGAATACAGTGAGCGCAATTATCGTGAAAATAGGAAAGAAAGATTGAAAAAATTAACGCATTCATACCCAATTTAAGGAGGAACTTGAGCCTTGATGAAATATTTCTTTGTATTGAAGCTATTAACATTAAATTTGCAGGAATTATATAATTTTCTTCCGTGCATTAACTTTAGATAAGTTTCTGGTTGCCTTTTACAAACATTTATTTAGCAGTTAGGACGACATTGGTGCTCCTAGATTGTGAAAGATTGAGCAGTAATCTAAAGAAAGGAAATGGCTAAATAATTTTAAAATTCTTATTGAATGTTTCAATAAAACGGTGAAATTATTTTTGTGCTTCTATCTTCCTTGCAACCACAGTAAAAATGTTCCAGCTTCAGCAGTGCAACCTTCTTTTTCTACATTTTTATACGTGTTCAAATTGTTGATGCGTTAGAGGCATACGTTTAATGTGTTCCTTGCAGACTCAAGAGTCAGTGTAAAGAAATCAGTAAAATCTACCGAGTAGAGGAATACTCGCAATGCTAACCCGCAGAATAGATTGAGCTCTCGTATCTTTAGATAAATGCGAAAAATTCATTTAAATGACAATTATTTTGCTGAAATACGTAGTTAAGCAGTATAGATCACTGTAACTCGGAACGCACTCGGATAGCAACCCTCACTTAGTCTGCATTTCTGTTTTCGTGCTGCTGCCGAAAAAAAGATGCCTAAGTAGCATACAATGTCAGAGTCCTATTTACCGTGTAAGTTTTTTTCGAGTCGCTCTGACTGCTTCTTTATCTTGATTAAGCTACAGCCCATTCAAGATATTTCAGTTGTCTGTGTGCTTTCCCATAATAGAGGCAATATGGCTTCGGCGACGTCTATTGCAAACAGCTCATGCAGTGATTATTTTTGGCCGCAAGCCTTCATACCAGAAAATTTGTTTGCATTCGTATCATTCCTTGACAACGTTCCAGTAGCGTAGTGTATGAGCGCGCTGATACGCTGGTAGCAGTGCTATATCAAAACTTAGTTGTTTAGCTCGCGGTTAAACCTCGAGTTACACGAGAGCTATCTGCGTGGCTACGCTTAGGTTCGGCTTGAAAGTAAAGACATGTTTTTTTGCTCATTGTAGTTACTCTATGGTTTCAGCTTTATTGATGTCTGAGCACTTCTCAGCACTAAAGTGCATCGAAGGGAAAGCACCTGTGACGCAATGGACGAAGACCTCTACTACGGCACCTCTTTCTCTCTGTTTTCACTCCTACCTTCGTGATGAGGCTACCAGCCAACTTATAAATCCCCGCTTTAACCAAGCCGTATGAACGTGCCTGCGCGGCCTCGGGATGGCGTGAATGCAAAGGTTTTGGCAGGCTGATTCTGATATCACCCTCCCATATGAAAAGAGAGGTCCGAGTTGGCTGCTCCCGCAATAAGTAATGTCAGGAAGAGCTACGTCCAGTTAGTGTTCGGCCATGTCAGCTGCCAGCTACCGCATCCCACGACCTCTTCTTCTTTTCCAGCGGTTGCTAGGCAACGACTCAAGGTCAGTACTGCGGCCAAGGTGCTACCACGACTAAAGTGCGACCACAGTGAAGACAGGCTGGCGTATAGCGTAGACAAACACAAGAGGACCTTATGCGTGTAGTTTGGTGGCAGCTCGCTCATGTCTTAAGCGGTCTTGACGGCATTGTACTTGCAATAAGTATCTTGACCACTTGAGCACGGACTGTGGTTAGATCATTTGTCTGTGGAGGTAATATATCGGTAGGTAGGCATCGCAGCAGAGCTTGTCCCATCTAGATTGCCTGTGTGGAATTTCAAGGCCCAATTGTAACTAGGGAAATTGGCAATGAAGTCGCCAGTCATCCCTTGCCGCAATGCTTTCTTCATGACCAGACCTCTGCGTCTGCACACAATAGTAAATCTCAGTTTCAATATGCTTTTGCGCGTGTTCTAAGCAGTCCTGCCTGTGGACATCAATAAACCCGTACATTTTTGCTCTTAGAAGTTCGAACAACAATATAGCAGCGACTCTCGCCATGTCATAACATTGTTGTTGCATACCTGAGACTGGCACGAATTATTGGAAAAGAACTAGGGCTCTTCAACTTCAATCTGATCTGCCTTACTTGCTGTGTTCTTCTGGCGGACATGGTGTTCATCCCAACACGCATGTTCCTGGCTGTCAGGAAGCGGTGAATGCTCGCAGAATAAGGGAAAATTCGATAAAACGGCTTACTTCATCCGGTACCACGGGTACAGTTCTGACTGTAGATACACCTATGCAAGAGGGAAGACCTCTGGTTCTCAAAGTGTCATCAAAGCAAATGAAAACATTAACTGGACTTCTGAAGCTTAGCTTTCTGCGCAGCATTTTCCAGTGTTCTGGCAAGCAAGAACAAGATTTTTTTGCAATATGACGTCCTCATAAAGCTCGTCATGGAAGGACGGTGGCATTCGAGACTGGAGGACGACGAACTGGGGTGAACACTCTCCGTTAGCTACAATGTTTTGTTGGATCTATGCATGTTGGCCACAGGCGTGCAGAAAAGAGGCCCAAAATCTGGCGACTGACCTCGAAGGCGGCGGCTGCAACTGCGATGGACCGATGTCAAATCCGTGGTGACTCTCGGTTGCCCTTGAGGGGTGAAACTCAGCAAAAAGGAAAATTGTACCCGGCTGTTCCACCAGAAATTGTAACGAGTACAAGGCAGCGACCACTGAACGAATCCGCTCCTAACACTACACTGAGTTTCGTCCTCTTCTTTCTCGGCTCCGAGAGGCACGCGGCAATACGTTATTGATTATTTGTAATTATTGACATTGCGTGCGTAATTTTGTAATTTCATTGATTGCCTTTACCAAGCAGTAGCGGCTGAATTAATTACTTCGCAAAACGGAATTATTTCTGGTGAAACCTAGTTGAATTGCGAAAGCAGCGGCGGGAGCTTCTTTTGCCTGCTACATTATTCCCCTAGCATGACGTATAAGGTGCTATATTATTGGGGACACCTAAGCTCATTCTTGAAGGGTATGACGCAAGAGCGTAAGCTACCAGCCCACATATAGGGAGCTTGCATGAAGCGATGCGTGCTGGGTAATCTGCCATGCTGTTGTCGTTGGCAGCAGACGACGCAGCACGGCACTGCCACACATCCTCGTCTACATAGTCGCGTAGTGCGCGCAGACGATCCTGGCGCGATCGGACATGCCGACATCGGGTTCTTCACTATTCCGACAATACGTCTGCGTGAGGGCGAGAAGGCAAGAGATTCCTCTAGCGACGCCGACGCGAATGGCTCGCACAGGCCAACACACCCGAGAACGACACAAATCCCGGCAAGTATAAAACTACATACTTGCTAGAACTAGAATCATGAATGCCGGTGATGTCGACGGGCGGCCAAGTCCAGAAACATATAGTGCAGTCAATCGTTGTCGCGTAGCTAGAACAGGTCCGCGTCGCACTGCAATTGCATTTCTTCATAGCGCGCCCGATTTTTCGGGCACAGCGTAGACGCGCACGTTCCTCATGAATCTGTTAACAGTTGCACGCACGTAAGAGCAGCGCACAAAAAGCCGTGTATATGCTCGGTGGACCGTCAAAAATACAAGGCACTTGCTCAATTCACCCTGGCTGTACTGTCCGCCGTCTGCTATCAGCGACAAAATAATGGCGGATTACCCGGAATGCATCGCTTCATGCAAGCTTCCTATAAAGTCACGCTTCAACCAAGCCGTATGGACGTGCCTACGTGTCATAGGTGTAACGAGAATGCAAACGGTTCTGGCAGGCCGATTATGATATCACCCTCCCAAACGAAAGGAGCGACGTGAGTTGGCATCTCCTGCCCGTGGCATAGGGGTAACGTGAATTCAAATGTCATGGCGGGGTGATGTTTTTATGAGGAGGCCGTAGCTACGTCTCTTCACGGCGTAGCTGCGGCCACCCGAAGTCTCGTTTTAGCTGTCGTAATAATAGGCAACAGAGGCAAAGCGTCTGTGATAATATGATTGCGTCAAATTTTTCGGCGGCATGACGATGCGCATTTGCCTTACCATGTACTCTGTCGACGGAAATCAGTAGTTCAACTTATTATGTCTTCTTGTTCTTCTTCATCATCAGCCTGACTGCGGGGCGAAAGTATCTCCCATATTTCTCCAATTAACCCGGTTCTGTGCTAACTGCATCCACTTGACCCCTGCGAACTTCTTAACCTCATCCGCCCACCTAACTTTCTGCCGCCCCCTGCTACGCTTTCCTTATTATGTACCAACTACCAACTACTTGTCATGTCCCAACTAGCTCGTCAGAAGGTTCTACTTCAACACATGCATCCTCCTACTTGCGGGCTTGTCCAGGCACGCGGCTGCTCTTTGTGAACGTATACGCTGTCGCTACTTGTCAATCCTGTGATTTGGCTGACAACATGAAGACAAGGATTTTGCCCTAGGAAATTCATGTACTTTTCGGTGGCCTCGAGTGGCCACCGAAAAGGCCTCGGTGGCCACACCAGATGAGTCTGCAATATTTTGTAGTCCGGGTTGCGCTTCTGTCCTATATTTTATACTTTTCGCGTTCGTCATTTAAGCGCGCAGCACTTAAGTCAACGTTAAAGGGGGACTTAAGGACACCCACTAGTTTTCGGCCAAATAATTGAATGGGATTGACGTTTTATATTTCCACACCAGGATCCCTGTCTGATGTTGCGTAGAAAACAACTACGGAAGAACATTTTAGGTTCTCAATGGCTGCGAAACGCGGTGCTTGGCAGAGGATATAGAAACTGGAATCGAAATATTGTCCCCCTCTTGAGACGATGCTAATAGAGCAAACGGAGACACTTGTATTGCACTGCAAGAAGCTCTTTATTAGGCTGACTGGCACCCGTCTGTCGCAGAAGTACGAATACCCCCTGCATTTGGCAGTACTAAATTTAAAGTCGGCAAAGAAACATCTAGATAAAGAAGCAAAATATGACGACAACGCCCTGTAACATTGCGGAAACGGACATGAGCGGCTGGAAACGTTCGAGATACATCTCGGTACATCTTGCAGGACAAAGCAAACGATGTCTTTACGGCGGTACTCATGAACAAGACCGTGCGTTACAATCCCAGTGATAAGGCCGCGTACTGGCGACTGCTGAAAACAGCGAATAAAACTTTCAACCATTCGCAGCCTTACTCCCCCCTTAAATAGCATCGTTCCGATGTTTTCCAAAACAGAGGAAGGTAAACAAAGATTAAAACATAAATTGCTTTACCGCTCATAATAAGGCTTCAGGCGAACAACATGTACGATTTTGAAACGCCGCTGGGAGGTGGTCGTGCCATCAGATATGACTTCGTAGTCCTGTTGCCAATGATTCGAAGGAATTTGAATGACCCGACGCACAGCCGTATGAGCGTTTTCACTGAGTCAACGACGGCGAATTGGCGGCCAAACCCAGACTTGGTCCCCCGGATTGTACTCAGTGTCGCGTCGTCGTAAATTGTAGCGTCGTGAGTCGGTTCGTTGCTGATTTCTAATGCCCATGCTTCCTTGCGCTTCCTCTGCTCGCTGAACGTAGACGGCGACGTCGAGGTTGTCGTCATCCGTGACGTGCGGAAGCACTGCATCGAGTGTGGTCCTGGTCTCTATGTCGTACACAAGCTAGAACGGCGTCGCCCTGGTTATTTTTCAACAGTGGTGTAGTGTTATAGGCGAAGATCACGTAGAGCAGGATTGAGCCCTGTGTCTTGTGTTAGGCGTCGACGTACATGACCATTTCTGCAAATGTTGTTCAGACGCTCTGTATGCCTGTCGGTCTGCAGATAGTATGATGTTGCCTCTCCACAGTTAGTTTGGCTGTACTTCAAAATGGCTTGCATGAGATCTGCCGTGAATGCGATACCCCTGTCAGTGGCTAGCACATCAGGAGCGCCGTGTCGCAGGAGGATGCGCTCAATCAAAAACGTTGCGGCTCCTGCTGTCTCCATTTTGAAGGGCTTTTGGTTCGGCGTAACGGGTTATGTAATTCGTCGCTTTGACGATTCACTAGTTACCAGTTGATGAACGTGGGAAGGAGCCGAGTCTACATTTATTTGTTGAAAGGGCTTAGTCGGAGGTGGTAACCCCAAGTCGACAACTGGATGAAGCCAATACAGGACCGGGTTAGTTGGAGCAATATGGGGAGGCCCTTGTCCTGCAGTGGGTATAACCCGGCTGATGATGATGATGATGATGGGTCGGAGGCAGACTCAGGAGCCCGGCGCTAATGAGGCGTCTTGCGTCGCTGACACGGAATGTTTGGACGTATTGGGCGACGTCGGCAGCTAAACATGGCCAATAATGTTTCGCCTGGATTCGGTGCGAGCTATCTCGATGTCTCTAGCCATTGGCTCACCGCGAAAAGCCTGCAAAATTTTCTTTTAAAGTTC
>JAJIZL010027877.1:0-19695 GCA_023969395.1 Amblyomma maculatum
ACACACACACACACACACACACACACACACACACACAAGCTCAAAAGTTTTCTTGAATATGTCGATCCACCAACTGGTCCAAAATAGCACTACTATCCTTCTATTTCCCATGTTCAGTTACCAATGTGCACCAGTCCGACGCCAGAGACATCCGCCAATGCTGCAACGTCCCGTCATGTCCTATGACATAACTTGATGATGACGTCATAGTATCGCGGTATCCCGCGGAATCTCGCGATGAAGAGAACACTTCTCGCGAACGCGCTCACGGAGGGGTGGCTGTTCCAGCCCTACGGGGCTGGGACGGTAGGTCAAACTGCTTGCGGCAGGTACTAACCAGCCACCGACTTTTTATCCGTTGAAGGCCGTCGTTGCACCCACCACCTCTTACGCGGTGGACAACGGTTGTTGCGGCGCGCGTCTTTCTCTCCCTCTTCTTTTTCTTTCTTCTCCACTTTCTCTCTTCTGTCCGCACGAGGCAGCGGAGTGCCCCGCCGGGGTGGTGCAGTGGTAAGACGCCCGACTACTATGCCCGAGTACCCGGGTTCGAACCCGACCTCGGCGGCTGCGTTTCGATCGAGGCGAAACGAAGAGGCGTCCGTGTGCTGTGCGATGTCAGCGCACGTTAAAGATTCCCAGGTGGCCGAAATTACTCCGCAGGCCTCCACTACGGCTCCTCTTTCTCTCTTTCTACTTTCACCCCCACCTTCCTCCCTTCCCCTACGGCGCGGTTGCGGTGTCCACAGAAAGAAGGTGAGATAATTACCACGCCTTTCCCTTCCTATAAATTAATCAGTGTGACAGCTCCTGGTACTAGGGGGCTGGGACGCTAGGTCCGTTGTTGTTAATGACGGCCTACAACAGATAACAATTCGGTGGCAGGCTAGCCCCCGCCGCAAGCGGCGGTGACCTACCTGTAGGGGAGTGGGTCAGCGCAACACCCTCTCGACTTTTACAAGGCCTGCTCACATCCTCCTCTCCCAGCCGTCTACGTCACGCTAGTTGTCCTGTTCTCCCAACAGCATTGGCGTTTGGACGCAACATCGCTCCTGTCGCGTGGCGTTCCTTGGCGAGCGTTCCAGTGTGTGATTGCAGATGGCAGGAACGCTCCTGTCGCGTGCCGTTCTTTGGCGCGCGTTCAAGTGTGGGATTGCAGATGGCTGGAACGCTAGAGAAGATGAGACTTCTGGTTGGTCACGAATTTAGTGGCTGGTGACGTCACTTCTTTGTCGACCAAGTCGACCAATCAAGTACGCCGCTCACC
The DNA here is from genome assembly GCA_023969395.1 of Amblyomma maculatum. NCBI lineage: Eukaryota > Metazoa > Arthropoda > Arachnida > Ixodida > Ixodidae > Amblyomma > Amblyomma maculatum. The sequence continues at coordinate 1,265 of JAJIZL010027877.1, forward strand.
CGGACAGCTTTTTCCGACGGCAGTATAAGCCAATAAAAGCTTTCTCCGAACGTTCCCGGAAACAGGTTAGAGCGAAAATGTTTGAATAACTCAATACGAGCTTTTCAGTCGTCGCTGCCTACTCTTTTGGTTAGGTTTGGTGCTGCACTGCTCCGCCTTGACGTTATTTTTGGGTTGCGTTTCCGCGCTGAAGTGTGCTTTCAATCGTGTGCATGAATTTTTGCACGTGTGTGAAAAAGATTGGTGTGACCAGCATCACCGGTGCTTGAAACGAGAATGTGGCATTGAGCAGAAGACTACGCTTGACGTGGCGTAACATGGGGCGGTGTTGTGTTCCTGGATGTCGCGGGAACTATAACAGTGGTCCCAAGGTGCGTGTTTTGGCGTTTCCAAAGGATTCCAGTAGGAGGAAATCGTGGATTAGAGCCATCCCGCGGAAGGATTTCACACCCAGCGCGCATTCAAAGGTGAGCAATTGAAGTTTATGTCGTCCCCCTAATGTTCCGCGAGCTCGACCAGAAGGTCAGGAAGCCTTAAATAATTTTTGACGTGAAAAGACTGGCAGTCTTAGTGAACTTTGACCAGGGCAGGGCAGGGATGATGAACAGAAGTATGCAGTACTGAGCTGGACTGCCTAATGACGCAAATTATGTGTGTCCATATACGGGAAATAAGTGACTAAATTATTTTCATACATTGCGCAGGTTTGTGAACTTCACTTTCAAGAAAATGACCTAATCAAGAAGCTATCACACTTCGATGCAGCAACAGGAAAGACTTTGACAGTTGGCAGTGAGAGAATTAATCTAGTGTCCAATGCCGTATCATCTATTTTCCCGAACTGCCCAGCTTACTTGAGCACGAAGCGCACTCGACGTGAATCCCCAGCCTCAAAACGAGCTCGAATAGAAGACGAAGCCTTGAGCAGAGCCATCAGGAGCTCTATGGACACACACAAAAACGAAGAGCAAAGAAATGCGATAGCATCATTTCAAGACCTCAAGCACAAACTTTGTGGAATTTGCAACCGTGACTTCTGGACCATCAGTGTCAACAGTCGCTGTGTGATGTTTCTAAGCATCGAAGATAATCCTTCGCCACATGTTAGGTTTTCCGTCACAGTATTTGCTGATCTCTCCCTTTCAGTGTCAGCAGCAATGACCAAATTAAATTTCTTACCCTGTGGAGGGGCAATACCAGAAGACGTGCGTGACACTGTACATTGTCTCTACTGCTAGAGCAGTTAGAAAAGCACATGACTAAAACATCAGAAGAAACAACTGCATCAAAAACAACGACATTGTTGCAGCACATCGGCTCCTTGCTGAATGACCTATCAGAAGAGGGTGACACAACAAAAGAACAAAGTGCCTTGATTCGACTGCTAAAGGAGCAAATCACTCTTACTCTGGCTGGTCCCATTCGTCGCTATAGTGCTGATAGTTTAGTTTTTTGCAGCATTCTGCACTCAATTTCTCCCCACGCTTATAACTTCGCGAGATCAGCGTCTATGTTAACATTGCCTCATCCTTCCACTTTGCATCGCGTTTGCTCGAAATATGGGGGTGACCCGTTGAAAGAACAAAGTGAAGCCCACTTTTTATCCTACACCCACGAAAGGGTGAAGTTCATGGAGTCCCACGAAAAGACGGTGACTTTAGTGATTGATGAAATTCACATTAAGCCGTACTATGACTATGAAGGAGGAATCATAGTAGGATCTTCGGCGAATTCACAAGAAGCAGCCACAACTGCCCACGTTTTCATGATACAGTCGCTTCTCTCCGCAAACAAAGACGTTATTCATATTCAGCCAGTGGCTAAAATGAACTCTGAAATCCTGCATTGTTACTGCAAAAGGATCATTTTGGAAATGGAATCACTCGGCCTTAAGGTAATTGCTGTAATCACTGACAACAACTCACTAAATCGAAAAATGATGAAAACGAGAAGTGAGCATTGTATATTCCCACCCAGCCGATAAAGGCCGTCCCTTCTTTTATGTCGTTGACCCTGTGCATATACTTAAATGCGTGCGTAAAAATTGGCTGAATCAGAAGAACCAAAGAACATGCTTTTACTTCCCTGAAATGAGTCTTTCTGAATACTTCCCGATGGGCCTCCCAGAATGAAAGCTGCATCATTTGATGGCGTTCGCCAGCTGTATCAATTGGAAAAAACGTCGCTTCTAAAGCTCGGCTACAGGTTAAATTCCAAAGCTGTTTATCCAACTCTTACGGAGAGACAAAATGTAAAGTTGGCATTAGACGTCATGAACCAACTTGTCTCAAACGCACTTGAAATGCGGGGCGAAGCGCTTGAAATTTCGAATTCCAGCTCAACAGCTATCTTCATTAACATCATAGCAACATTGTGGAAGATAGTGAACGTAAAGACCAAAGGTCGTCGTCTGAATGACCCCCTTCAGCATCCAATCAGTTCAGTCCATGATCAACAGATGATATTTCTGAATGGTATCGTAGACTGGCTGGACGCCTGTCGCAGTGTTAATATGACCAGTGGCTGCTTGACGAAAGAAACCCCCTGTGCTTTGTGACTGATGTGCTACTCCCTTATTGAGCTGTCGCGGTACTGCCTACAGGAACTCAAAATGAAGTATGTTCTGCTAGGAAAGTTCCAGACGGACACTCTTGAAGACCGTTTCGGTCGCTACCGGCAGCTTTCCGGGTCGCAGTACCATGTTTCTGTGAGACAGCTTTTGGAGTCTGAAAAAAAAAGTCTGTTACAAAAGCTACTGATGCTTCCAGAGCCAGACCACAACAGCGAGAGCGACGAAGAAATGCCACCGCACAACTTTTCAGTGCTCATTTCAGAGGAAGAAATCTCAAGCCCAGAGCATGACATGGAAGTCGTTGCCTATATAGCTGGCTACTGTGCCTATGCCGCCCTAAAAAAAGTGCCCTGTGAATTTTGCCGCAGCGCACTCATTTTGGGAAATAAGGACATAGAAATTGAATCTTACAGAATGATTGTCAACCTATCCAGAGTTGGGTTAAAGTTTCCACAACCATGCACTGTGCACATGGCTCTGCTCACGAAGCTTGTTGTTGAAAAACTCACCACGGGTGAAAATTGAAAAGTATTCCTTGCATTTAGCAACCAACAAGCAATTGTCACCTCCACTACCATTTCATTTCTGCGAGAGGTCGCCTTGGAAACCTGCGAGAATGGTCACACACCAGAAACTCTAGTGCGGCATGTAGTGCGTGCTGCAACAAACGTTGTTTTGAACAACTTTTGTAAAATGAGAAACGATAAAATTCAAAGTGCAGCGCAAAGAAAACCTGCGGACAGAAAAATGAAGACATTAAGCAAAAAATGAAATACCCTTCCTGTCAATAAAATCATTTGTACAAAAGCATTTGCGGCTCTATTTCAGAACGTACAAGTCTAAAATCTGCCGTAGATATTGGCGGTGATGCCTCGGTGGTGCGAAAAAAAAAAATATACTAGAGTGTTAGTAAAGCTCCCATAATTGCCGAACGCACAAAGCCTGCAACAGACGCGACCTGGGTGTCATTATAACAAGCAGCCGCGACAAATTCAACGCGAACGCCAGGCGGCCGAAAGCAGCGTTCGGGGTGACGAGGGCAACTGGCGTGACGTCACGGCCTCCGTGGAAGGGCTTAGTCAAGAGGGTGTTGGTCAGCGCCGCTTGTGGAGGCGGCTAGTCAGCCACCGAATTTTTATCTGTTGTAGGTCATCATTGCACCCGCCACTGCTTCGGTGGCGTACGACGGCTGTTGTTGCGGCGCGCGTCTTTCTCTCTCTCTTCTTTTTCTTTCTTCACTATTTTCTCTTCTGTCCGCACGAGGTAGCGGAGGTGGCTTAGCTACAGAGCCAGCAGCAGACCCGTGCATTTTCGTTTTCTTCTTCCTACAGCCGCAACAACAGCCGAGGTGGCTTAGGTACAGAGCCAGTAGCAAGCCCGCGTATTTTCTTTTCCTTATTCCTACAGCCACAACAACACACTCACGGACGGACGCGCTGGCGACTCAATAGCCACTAACGTTGTTGGTGTGGCTGTAGGCAGAAGGAAAAGAAAAAATTTGGAGGACGCTTAAGCTTCGCCTTCAAGAGTGGAACGCGATAGCGTTATTACATCGCAGGGGACTCTTTCCCAGCAGAAGCGCTACGGCGCAGCGATCACGTCGAAGGCGTCCGGCATCAGACGCTGCACCTAGCAATCGCGCTGTGAGCGGAAAGAGGAGCCGCGTCGCCTAAACACCACTGTTTGAATGACGCACGCTGGATGTTGGAAGGGGAGAGAGCGAGAAAACTTATTAAACGCAGGGGTATTGGGGCATCCTCGCACCAGTACCCGCGCGGCCCGAAGGGGAGAAGCGGGTGAGCGAAGATAGTGATCTAAAGAAAGGAAAGACGCTTGGTTCTACAACCCATGAGGTTGCACGGCGAAACGGCAGGGGCGAGTGGCGCGCCACGTGTCGGGGCAGCGCCGCACATTGCGAGGAGGGGTTCTTCTGTGTTCGCCGCAAAGATGGCACTGCATGTGCGCAGAGCCTGCCACTAGACCCCCGAGGAATTCGTTTCCTAGCTGTGGAAAATGATGAAGGCGTCCCATTCGACGCAGTAATGCTGATGGGATTGCACTGTATATGGAAAGCCTGCATGGCAGCGCGACACGCCGACATTGATGCAAGGCCAGTACTTCTGCGAATCCGTTGCGACGTTCGTGGCAACCCACAAGAATGTGTACCCGGTGCCCGAATGGGTATCGAGAATTGAGCCCCTTATGCACATGAAGAGTTTTTAGCGCCTTTACATCAGTCAAGGTTTGGCTGGAAGTTTTAGCCCATACCGACGCTATGTACACTCTTCTCAAGTGTTCTTTCACTTTTGTTGTGTAGCGATGTATGTCTAAGCAGGCAATAAAAAAAAAACTCGTGGCTGAGTGGTAGCGTCTCCGTCTCGCACTCCGGAGACCCTCGTTCGATTCCTACCCAGCCTATCTTGGAAGTTGCTTTTTATGTATGAAGTGCATCCCGGGATTTATCGCTCACGGCCAACGCCGCCGACGACACCGGCTTTTCTGCGACACGAGCTCCTTAACGCTACCGCGTTAAAATGCACGGGCCTGCTACTGGCTCTGTAGCAGAGCCACCTCCGCTGCCTCGTGCGGACAAAAGAGAAAATAGAGAAGAAAGGAAAAAAATTTTGGCAGAGGCTTAGCTTGGTTAAGCCCGGTAGGCTGCGAAAGTATCCTGAGCAGTAGTCGGCATCGTAGTCATGCGCACCGCCGTCTCTTACGGATGGCGCGAGTCGGACGCCGCTTTATACAGCTGTATTACGTCACAACACCTGTGGCGCTCCTGGCAGAGAGAGCGGGAGTTAGGCCGCCGTTCATGCGCACCGCCGTCTCGGACGGCGCGAGTTGATCGCCCAGCTTTGAGGCGTGACATCACACAGAGGTCATGCGAAAGGTCATTTCATGTGCAACGCCGTCGCACCGCAAAGGCTTGAAAGTAAAAGTAGTATTGCTTTCGCAATAAAAGAAGAGGGAGAAAAAGACGCGCGCCGCAACGACAACCGTTCTCCACCAAAGCAATGGCGGGTGCAATGACGACCTACAACAGATAAAATTCGGTGGCTGGCTAGTCCCCGCCGAAAGCGGCGTTGATCTACCGTCCCAGCCACGTAGGGCCAGGAACTGCCACCTTAACCACCTCCCCCGCTAGCCACTAACGTCTTTCGCCTCACAATGCCGCGAATAGACCTCTTCCTGTTTGCAAACAGTGACATCAGGGAGGCCCGTGACGATGGGGGCTTGGTGGGCAAAAGCGCTCCTTTCAGTCGGGTCTCCCTGCTGCAAGGAGCGGCGGAAAGCTGCCCGCTGCTGTGCAATGTTTTCTTCAAATCTTGCGATAGACATATTCGCACCCGGCACAATATGCGGCACTCCTTGGCACATGCACCTATCATCAAGTTTTGCCTTGAAAAAGATGACAGTCTCAGCAAGCATGCATGCAGTTAATTTTGTTCAATTAACTGGCACAGCCGCTTGCGGACGACCTGAAGTCTTATCAAACGCTTGAAACTCATTGGACGTAAGCATGCTGGAAAACGGGTCAATGCAGGCATATTACAAACGACATTTTCTTTTATTGCGAAAGCAATACTAATCTAGGTTTCGAGTCTTCAGCGTATCGCGGCGGTAGCCATGTCTTACCCACGTAACACTGTGACGTCACACCTCACGTGACACAAAAGCGTGAGATGGGCTCCCAACTCAAGCGGTCGGCATGGTGCGGTCGGAGCCACCGCTCAGCTGGCAACTGGGGTCGCTCGTTTCACATGGGACGGTTATATCAGAATCAGCCTGCCAGGACTCTGGCATTTACCTTGCCCCTATAGGCCACTAAGGCACGTTCATACGGCTTGGTTAAAGCGGGGCTTTATATGTGGGCAAAGGAAGAAGAAAAAGAGAAGAAGAAGAAGAAGAAGAACACTTGGTCAACCGCAGCTAATGCTTTCGCTCAATATATGGTTCAGCAACGCTGAACTGTTTTAATTTTTCTTGTTTTTAATCTTCGCAAAATTGACTGTCAGCCCCACGAAGTGTAGGCAGTTATGAGCGAAAATAGCAGCGCACGCGCGAGCTTCGTGCTTGGCTGGATAATTTCCATCCCAAGTAAAAGAAGCAAGTGATTTTATTATAGAACAAAATAAAGATATTAAAGGAAGCAAAAATATTTTTGTCTGCCCTGGTATCTGCTTTCGAAATGAGCTGAAGCACCTGAACTGGGGCGGTGGAAATAAAGAGATATCAAGGAGAAGGGCAGGAGAAATCAAAGATGTTTGTAAGTTGGTTGGTTTGTGGGGTTCAACATCCCAAAGCGACTTAGCCTATGAGAGACGCCGTAGTGAAGGACTCCGGAAATTTCGACCACCTGGGGTTCTTTAACGTGCACTGACATCGCACAGCACACGGGCGCCTTGCTTTTCGCCTCCACCGAAAAGCGGCGGCCGAGGTCGGGAGGAGAAAGGACAGTTATCCCAAGTACAGAAACATTTAGTTTTTGTTATGTTCGGCCAGACAAATAAACAAAAATTACGAGAGACTTTAGCGACTAAAGTAGTGAATGGCGAAAACCAGTTTGTCTAGCGTTCCTGTCATCAGCAATCCCACACTTGAACGCGCGCCAAGGAACGCCACGCGACAGAAGCGATGGCGTATCATCCAAAGGCACACTTGTCGGAGAAAGTGTGACAGATATTGCGCTTTTCCTCCAGAAGACTCATCTTGACTAGCTTTCCTGCCATCTGCGATCCCACACTTGAACGCGCGCCAAGGAACGCTACGCGACAGCTCCGTCGCAAAAGCGGGACACACTTTGTTCACAAAAGAATGAGCCAATAAAGGTTTTTGCCTGATTGCTTGATTTATAGTAAGAGAAAGGCGCGATAACTCTCTCACTTGTTTTCTGTGGACACCTCAACCGCGCCGTAAGGGAAGGGAGGAAGGTTGGAGTGAAATTTGAAAGAGAAAGAGGAGCTGTAGTGGAGGGCTATGGATTAAGTTTGACCACCTGGGGATCTTTACGTGCGCTGACATCGCACAGCGCACGGACGAATCTTTGTTTCGCCTCCATCGAAACGCAGCCGCCGAGGTCGGGTTCTAATCTGGGTGCTTCGGCAAAGTAGTCGGGCGTCTTACCACTGCACCATCCCGACGGAGCTGAAAAAGATTTTCGCCTTGTTGTTGTTGTGGCTGTAGCAAGAAAGAACATAAATGCATGGGCCTGCTACTGGCTCTGTAGCTGAGCCACCTCCACTGCCTCGTGCGGACTGAAGAGAAACTAGAAGAGAAAGAAAAAAGGAGAGTGAGAGAAAGACGCGCGCCGCAACAACAGCCGTCGTCTACCAACACCGAAGTGATGGCGGGTGGAATGACGGCCTACAACAGATAAACATTCAGTGGCAGGCTATCCCCCGCCGCAAGTGACGGTGACTTACATGTTCCTTTCGGAAAGAAAAGGAAAGGCACAGTAGCTATCACACTTTTTCCCGCAAGTGTGTTTGGACGGCACACTATCGCTCCTGTCGCGTGGCCACTTGTGCTGTCTTATGTGCTTCAATTAGTTCAGATAGCGTGTTAAAAATTCCTAACTGCAGTAGTCGATCTGAGCGTATACTGGTAAGCTAAGGGCCGCTTTGTATGCTGTTCTAATTATGCAATTAAGTGCATGTTCGTCCCTACGACGCAGATGATAGTACGGGCAAGCGTACATGATCCTGCTTATCATAAAGGCTTGAATGATCCTGCACAGGTCGGCTTCTCTCATACCCCTGCGACGTGTGGCAATGCGTCTCACCAGCCCACCTATCTGGTGCGCCATGACGCGTAGCCGGCGTATAGCTTCTGTGTTCTGCGTATTATTCTGAATCAACATTCCGAGAACTCTGATCGAGGCTACCGGGGGTATCGGATGGTTGTCAATGTGTAACTGGATAGGTTCTCGAGAATCTGGTTTTACCTGTGAAGCTTGTTTGTTCCTTATAACTAATAGTTCTGATTTAGCCGGTGAACAGGTAAGGCCGTTTTCCTGCACATAGGACTGTATCGTGTCGATAGCTCGTTGTAATGACTCTGTAATATCTCCATCGGAGCCAGAATTGGTCCATATGGTGATGTCGTCGGCGTATATGGAATGATGTATATGTGGGATATCATCTAACAGACGCGGGATGCCGCTCATAACGATGTTGAAGAAAAAAGGTGAAAGTATGGCGCCTAGCGGTGTTCCTCTTGTCCCTAGTGTAATTTTGTCGCTAACTTCGTCAACGAAATGGAGCGTAGCCGTATCGCGAGCTAAGATGCACGTACCCCGCCCCTCACCCCGACCTCGACCGGGCGCAAGCGACGACACTCAGACGCCTACAAACAAAGGCCATTCTTAGCCCCTACCGACTATCGTTAATTACGAATGGAGAATTCAGCCCTGCATGCCGGCACTGCAGTGACGGGACGCAGGCCACTAAAGACTATATACTGTGGGAATGCGCCAGCAATCCCCCTCCAAAGACACTCTTGCCAGCTCCCTCAGCGAAGGAATGGGACAAGCTGTTGGCCAGCCCAAGAAAAACTACGCAACTGGCCCTCGTCACGCGAGCTCAAGAGGTCGCTCCCGACTGGAGGCCACCCTAGACTCGCCCCAGCCCGAAATAATTCCTTTCATTTCGTGGCAATAAAAGTTGTTACCACCACCTGTCGCGTGGCGCTCCTTGGCGCGCGTTCAAATGTGGCATTGCAGATGGCAGGGACGCATCCTGTCTCGGCCATTCAGATCGCCCCAAAAGCGGGACACACTTTGTCTACATCATGAGCCATTAAAGTCTATCGCCTTAAAAATTATTTCCGCATGGTCGTGTAGTACTTTCACCAAAGCTGTGTTACAAGGAAGCTATAGGTCCGTTCGATTCGCCTGCACTACCTGAACTGGTTCTCGCGGTGCTGCACTTTGCCATTCGTTTCAGCAATGGAACATGGCGCCCTCTGCACGTCACCATTCGTTTTAAAAAAGTGCCGACGTCGTGCAGGTCTAGTTCAGAAAAAGTTCACGAAAACTGTGCACTTCCTCAGAGCTCAGTGCCGAAGTAGTGCAGGCCAACGTTTTTAGAAGGGATCTAAAAACGTTGGTGCAGGCCGTGCCATAGCCGTGCGAGCAACCGCAATGGACGCAGACGACGGCTTACTGGTTCTGATTGACGGCGAGGAGACTCGCATTACTTCAATCACCGACGAAAACGGTACTCGAGTTCGCCAAGGGGACGGCTACGCGTACTCGACACCAGGTATGTTGACTAAAAAGCAAACACGTGCATGCGACATGATGCACGTTGTTGTAAAAACCGCGTAACTTGTGTAGCTTGGTATGTGAACTTTTCACGTGTTTTCAGCACAAGAACGCGTACGTTTCGCGCTAGCTGCCGCGAAATGCACATGCACTGAAGCTGGGATGCATTTTTTTTTCTGATTTCACCTAGGCATGGAGTTCCTGTCATACCTTCTCTGCCTATGTGCGAGTCTGCTCGCTGTTTTTGCCGGTTCGAGAGGCTAAAAAATTAGTAAGTAGGAAACAGAATATTGGCTGCCGTCCGATTTGCTATCCTTGTGCTGTCTCGAGCAAGCATGCTCGAACCAAACAAAGAAAACGCAATGCGAACTGCTCGACTTGTACTTTTGCAGTGACTGCAAGCACACCACGATGTTAACAGGTTCGCCGTTTTCACCTTTTTACAGATGGAAGTGCTGTAAGCGTAGTCTTCAGGGACGATGCCAGCGAAGACCGAACTGCGCAGCGTCAAGATCAAGACTCCGAACCAGAGCACCAGGGAAACATCCTTGGACCGGAGCTATGGCCGCCACGAAAGACTCGTTTTTTAATTTCAAAATATAAGGAGTTAAAGGACCTTCTCGGGAAGAAGGGTGGATTTCGGTAAGGTCTATTGTATTGTATTGTCAGCAAACAGGGAACAAAGCCAAAAAGGTTGATATAAGCATGGTGTCAGATGCGCTAGAATTAAACTGTAGTCTAGAGTTTGACGAAACATCGTCTCTTCAGGTGGTGACATAATGAAGAAGTAGGGTCACTGACCAAGTCAAAATCTAATACATTTAATAAAACATGACGTTTCGGAAGCCCTAAGGCTTCCTTGTTCACAGGGACTTGGTCAGTGACCCTACTTCTTCATAATAGAAATAAACTGCGTGCTTGTACAAAACTTACAAATGGCAGGAATTATTTGGCACCAAAGCAGAAATTTTCATGCATCATTTATTTTCCTGTAAGGATGTATTTCTATGCGACTAGGTATAGTAGAGTATCATTACTTGCAAATTAAATGAAACATAAGGAAAAGTTTACAGAGTGCAAAGTTCAGATAAAGTCCTTGCAAGACCTCAGCTCATCCCGTACACTTTCTTTTCCCCTTGGTTTTTCACGTTTCCTTTAGCACAATAAAATCCCTCTGGCAGGCAATAGCGGATGCCATTATTGCAGAATTCGGAGAAGCAATGACGGCGCTTCAGATTTAAAATAAATGGAAGAGTCTGGAGCGGTAATACAAATGGGCCAAGAACAAAAACTCTGCATCTGGCCACTCTCGTGTGTCATGGAAGCATGAAGAGTAAGTGCACCAAACCTATTTGTGCAGCATTTCTTTACAAGTTAATTTTCCTTTTCTAGGGAGCTCAGTGCTGTGCTTGAGGAGCACCACATAAGCCCGACGTATCTTTTGGCACTTGGCAGAGTCGTTGAACAGGGAAATTCAGGGTCTGTATTTTAATTCTGCGCTTCGGTAATTCATGTAATTTAACCTTTCATTCCTTACAGTACGTCTACTGACACACAAAACAGCAGTGGGCAGCAGTACGATGCCGAATTGCAATCCGAGCCCAGCCCAGCAGCTGAAGCAGCACCCGACCACGAACAGCCAGGGCCCTCAAGGACACCCGAGCTTCAGCGTACAAAAAAGAAACGCAAGGTTGGAACTTCATTGGAAGAACTGCTCAACACGTTCCAGGAATGTAAACGAGAGCGGGCTGAGCGCTTCGAGAGAAAAATGACTCTACTTGAGCGACTTGTGATGGCTGTAGAGGCGCAGGGTGCAAATAAACCTCTAAGTTGAGCCCTGAAAATGCCTTTCTAGGACTTTCCATCAGTATTACAGCACAATCACATCATGCACTATTTATTAAACCTTGAATCCATGTATATCAAACAAACAGTCGCAAACTGTGTCACCACACTGAAACAGCACACATAAAAGATCAAACTAGCACACATTCAGCACTGATTTTGGGCGATGGCCTTGCGCACCCTTTCGCACTGTTTGGCAGTGCTGCAGTCAAAATCTAGATCACTGTCCTCATCGTTCTGAACTTCTTCCAGCTCAGGCAGCTGGCCCAGTTCATCGAACAAATCTCGCTCGTCGTTGCACATGTTGTGAAGTACGCATGCGGCCATTATTATTAGGCAGCATTGCTTAATGCTTCCCGCGTCGACTAGATACAACCTTCTGAAACGTTGCTTTAGCAAGCCAAACGTGTTCTCGATGGCAACACGCTGTTGCGAGTGGTACCTATTGAACCTTTTTTTCCATGCTAGAAAGCTGATCCCGTTGTCGCGATATGGGGTCATCAGGCATGGCAACAGCGGATACGCAGAGTCCCCAAGAAGGTATTCATCGGAGCATTTGTCGGCAGCCTCTTCGAAGAATGGGCTCTCCCGAAATACCCTGGCATCGTGTGCAGAGTCCGGGAAACCGATGAAGACATCAATCAACTTGTTTCGGTCATCACACATGCCTTGAAGAATCCCTGACGGGTACTTTTTCCTATTGTAATACGACTGCGGTGACTCCTCAGGTTTGTTGATTTCTATGTGGCAGCCGTCCACGCAGCCGATCGTGTTACGTGGTCCCTTGCCGCCAGCTTTCGCCCAGAAGCCAGTCTTGCTGCGCTCTTGCTGTTGCCTGTTCGGCCAAGCGATCACTGATGAGCTGATGCTGTTTAATAATTCCAGCACTCTTTCGATGCAAGCATGTACGGACGACACTGAAATATCAAACCGGTCGGCTAATGAATACATACTGCATTGTGTGCCGTGGTAACTGAGAACGGCGAGACACGTTTTTTCTGGACTAATTTGTGGACGGCCTCCAATGGGGTGCGGGAAAAACGACGACTGTCTAAAAGAACCCACAAGAGCGTCAAACGTGCTCCGTGAGAGACGGAAAAGACGCTTGAACTCCAAGTCAAAATATCGGCTCACAACGTCCTCACAGTAACGCGGCACACGGTTCCTGTCCAGCCTCACTAGCTTCATTGCAATCATCGCAACTAAGTCGTCGAACTCCTCTTCTTCGCTATCGGAGTCCACCAGCTCCATAGCTGCTTGCATGACAGTAGGCAATAAACCGCAGTTCATTTTTTTTTTCCACAGCAAAAGGGAATATACACACACAACGAACTACCGCACCGCGCAACGACCCGACTGTCCCGACACCCAAGCGCGCCAAGGGCAGCAAAGCAGAAGGCTTGCACGCCTTCTGCACTTCGACGTTCGTTTCCGATCGTCGCTAGTGTCGCGCTACGTCTGCACTGCTGAACTGGCGCTGCATGAACGCGGAACTTTTTCTGAACTGACGTGAACTGGTGCACGTCGTGCAAGGCGAATCGAACGTACCTTACAGCAATGACACGTGTATGAGTCCCGTGGTATAGAAAGTAACAAAGCGCGATTTGTGCCACAAAATAATATTCATGCAAGGCGCACAAATATTCATAAGGGAGCTTAAATGATTTCAGTAAAACAAGCTATCGCTTGGGACACGATAGCTTTTGACCGATCTAATAATTATTCCGTCAAGGGTTGCACGCCACCTTGGACCACATTCTTTTCGGCTGCCCTGCCGATCCACCCCCGCAGGGACAGCCCGCCATCGGATCATGGGAGGAATGGGAGGCCCTCCTTATGTCGCAGGACCTGGACATACAACTTCGCTGTGTGGACCGGGGTGCCAGTGCCATGGCCCTACGTGACCTGGACACATGCGCGTGATGTGAGGGCCGTGTGGTGGCCCTGGGCCCTTGAAGGGTCCAAACTCGCTATTTTAATAGTTTTTTCCTCCTCCTCCTCTGTCAAGGGATGCTGTTGTACTTCTGCGATCATGCCGCTGGCATGACCTAGGGAGCTGTTTGGTGAAAGAGCTAGCTCCTTCAACATGGCCTACTGAACTGGAATAAATTCAATGCCAAGCAAGAATCGCTCAAAGCGCTGCAACAGATCGCATGCCGCCCGGGCCTTTTATGGCGCAATTGGCCAGCATTCAGCACGATTCGTTCGGAAGGGCAATGAAGCAAACTAATGAGTGCTTGTTCTTTTGCCCAGCATTACGCGAACACACTTGTACACACGGAAACTGTGTATACACGGAAACTGTGCTTACGGTCGAGAACAATGTTGGGGCCAAACGGCGAATTTAGTTGGAAGTGGGAAGTTCATCACAACGGGTTCATGTCCGCTTTTAAAACCGTTTTCACTGTCCATTTAAGCGCATATACCCTCAGTGCAGCACAACAAAACTTAATTACATTGGAGGAGCGTTTTCCATTTCAGCCAGCGCGTAAACATATATGAGGTATTTTAGCATATATTGAAGTTAGAATTATGTTCGCAAAAACGAATTTGTTTCAGTTTCTTCCGTTAACGTGAGTTTACCAGCCTCTGTGGTGGTTTCAAGGTATTCACAGCATCTAGCGAGGCGTCGCTAGTCGCAAGTGCTTTCTTCGTGTGACACCGCTGCTGCAAATGACGAAACTCGAAGGCACATTCTGATTATTGATTGAAGGGCTTAGAATTAAGCGTCTGCCAGGGGCTACATATCATAAATGATTACAAATCAGGTACGCAGATACTCAGACTATTATGTAGCACAGTTTTCTATTTAAAGTGCTGTGTTAAAAGTTTTACTCATTACCTCAGCTATTGGCAAAAACCTCATTACAAGAACTTCGGGTTCTTGCAGTAAACAATGATGTTGACAACATTTGAGTGGTATACGGGAGCAATGCTGAGGCCTCTTGGGCATAACGCTGCACCGATGTGGTAAAGATAGTAAGATATGTAGTTTAATCCTTAGCGATATGCCTCACAGATATGTAGTCGAATGGTTAACAAGTATGCCTCACAATCCATAATGGGTGGAATTCAGTTCATCATTCTATGATTCTTTCACTGTCTGTGTAAGGCGGCGATCTCAAAAGTTCTATCGTACAACTTGTCCGGTTCGTCAGATGTCAGATTCGTGTGCTGAATTTTAGAGGCTGTTCTTGGGTACGATCAATTACACTTTAAAAACTAAGGCGATAGGAAATGCTAGCCGGAACCTCGGAGGCCTATTTTCTTATGAATTATAACAGAAACAAATAGGGGAATTCACTCAAAGCTCGATATAAATTGTGATAACATTAGTATGATATGGCATTAAAACATCGCCCCACCAAGGGGCAATGTTTTTGAAGCCAATAGAGTACTATTCAAGCTCGCATTTACTTTTCTAAAATATTATAAGTTGTATGAGAAACTGTATGCCACTGCGACCTACTTTCGCCACAACAGTCCACATGAGAGCTGCTTTGTTTTCTTCACAGCGTAAATTTGCTTGACTCTGTAATGCTTTGTTCACATAAAAATGAAATTTTTTTATCTATATGTTCTGCATTTTGAATAATGAAATATTTTACGCACTGAATTTTCCAGCACTAAATACTAATCAAGATGTTCGTAACAACATCTATAACGGCGCACTCTTGGGCTGCTATCTGTTTAACCACTGAACGCAATTTGATTGAGGACTCTTCAACACCCGGACTGCACCCGCTCCAGTGCGAAGGCCTCTAATATTCGTCCAGGTAACCTGGTCCTGTGTTCATAAAATATATTTGAGTTGTTCCAGATAGTCATAAAGCATGTTTGGGGGATTATTTAAATACTTAGCCAGCAACGGTGCTCTATGGACGCCATGATTCGCGCTTAGCGGAAAAAAAGGAGGGTCATCTGCTTATAAAGTGGAGCTAATTAAGCCCGAATTCATGTTTTTGCTGTTGCATAGAAACATTGCTGCGTGCTGCGTTTTCGTGAGACTAACTTCGGAGCCGCTCCTGCGTATTTGAAAGACACTGTTCGGGCATCTGCAACGTTTTACACTTTTCATACAATGCACTGTGTGAGTGAAGATGACATCCATTTATCAAAGGCAAAAAGAAAGGCGGCGCATTGTATGAACAATGAAACTCTATCGTACCCGGAGGCACTCGCCCTTCGTTTTAA
This sequence comes from Amblyomma maculatum, assembly GCA_023969395.1. Classification (NCBI taxonomy): domain Eukaryota; kingdom Metazoa; phylum Arthropoda; class Arachnida; order Ixodida; family Ixodidae; genus Amblyomma; species Amblyomma maculatum. Next base: position 17,140 of record JAJIZL010027877.1, read on the forward strand.
TTTCGGTAGTGCTCCTCCGAGGGGTTGACATTAATTTAGAGGCATTTTATATCTTTCCTTCCTGCATTAGAGCTAGAAAATGTGTCAGTCATAAAAGCTTCGCTTTGACTTGTCTGGGCGGTTATATAGAGAAGGGACCCCTAAAGCATAAATTAGAATTTTCTGAAAGGCGTCGCAGGTCGCGTCATCTTGTCTGCTCTAGCTGAAAAAAAAAAAAAACAGGCAATGCGTTGATTTATACGCCCTTTTCATGAAAAGAACGAACATATCGAATATAATATTGTCACACACTTTCCGCGGTCCTTACTGAAGAAAGATGAAGTTTGGCGGAATAAGCAGAAGAGGACGAGGCAGCTGGGTCTGTCCACGGTGCAGTCATCTTTTTCAGAGTAGCCGCGAATGACCCACTGAGTACAGAATAATCGGAGCCGGTATCAGCTAGCGCAGTGACCTCGGTTCCGTCCGCTGATATGTTCAGGTTGGCGGTTACAGCTGTGTTGGTACAGGAACGTAGCGGGGTCCGGTCACGGCAGCGATACGACGCATGCTGCTTTCATGTCATCGGATAACAGGGGCGTCGAAGAAGCGGATCAGAACAAATTGTCATGTCTTCGTAGAACGGTGTGACCTCATCTTCCTTCAATAAGGACCGCGGGAAGAGCGTGACAATATGTACCAACACAAAGACGAGGGAGTGACAGAGCGAGAGCTTAGTGGAGTATGATGCAACAAAGCATTCGCAAGTTTGTTTCTCTGGCAATTGTGACTGCCTTGATTTTGTGTTCAGAGGCACAGAGACGTACTTTCTGCACCCGTGAGTAATCGTGTGGGCTTACCCGCTCGTCCTTATGCAAATACGTAGTTTTTCGTGTCTGCTTGTGACAATGGAAATGTTTACTGCTGCTTCGTGCACGATGAGTTGCATTCTTTCGTTTCCTCGGTGCGCGCTGATTGCAGCCAGCGTCCAGTGTTCACAGAATAATGTGACTTGCAGCGGTGACAATTCTGATGCTTGCTAGGCGTGAGAAATGCCAAACTGGTTAATTTACATCCTTACAGAGCTACCGGCCAAGATGTGGATGAAATATTAAAGCAGACGTCTAACAAAAACCCTCAAAAAGATGCACAAACACAGCTTTGTGTTCGCGTTGAGGATGTATGCGGCTGCATAATACGTGCAGATCACTATGCTCCACAAATTATGCGCAGTCAGTGGAACAGCGAAGTATTATTTATTGAAGCGAAAGATTCATTATTCCACCTGGGGCAGCCGTTGTGTATCTTGAATGTTTCACCTTCAAGTGACCTATAGAAGTATCGCTCGCACCTTTCCTTTCTTATAAACCAACTTAAATTCTAGCAAAAGCTTTCCTACGCCATAATAAGGGAGTAATTACTCATTGTCATCCACCGAAGCGCAGCCATGCGGCTCCAATGTAAAGCAAAACAGCTTTCTCGGAAACTTCGTAGTTAAAGAAAAATTCGTCCTGATCCGGGCCATGTAAAGCCATCTAAAGCAAAGATTACACTGCCGCGTATTGCCGTTCCCCGAGAACTTTAGCAACGGATGTGCCGGATGCGTCACTCAAAAATAAAACGCATCCTTACGTTTTTTTCGAACACGAAGCGCAGTACGGAAAGTGAAATGAGCTATTAATAAAATAGTTTTATGGATTAAAATGAGTTATTGTAAAGAGCGTAATACATCGGTGGCGTCCGTCGCGCCATCTTTGCGACATTGAATAACTTAACTTGAAAAATCGGCGTGGCGTAAATCCGTAAAACGTTTAAAGCATGTTAAAAGGCGATTGTTGCTGAGAGAGCTGTCTCTTAACACAAACTAAAGGTAACATACATTCACTGAAGACAGGAATTGATTACGGTGAAGGTAATTTTGCAGTGTAATCGTTGTCATACCGTTACATAATGGCTGCATTCGCGGCCGGTTTTGCTGCTGTTAAGAACAAAAAAACATGGTATTGTGCAACCTAAAGGGGATCATACACCAGAAATATGGTCGTAATTTACTTGAATGTTGGGATTTTATTTTAAAAAAGTAAACATTGTACCCACAGGAACCGAACACATGTCTTACAATCACGTACGTGGGGTGAATGCATTGCGCCACAGAAGCGATGGGAAGTGCGCTCTTTAAATTTTGTTGTCTTTTATTTTTTAGTCACGCCACCCGGCACTTCCGTTGCTGCAGTTTTCATGAATTGCAATATGATGATACCCTGCCAGGGCGCAGGGCAAAACTGCAAATGCGCCCCGTCCTCTTCCCTACTTCTGCTTACTTCTTTTTTTGTCTTCTTTCCACCGGTGAAATCTTCTTCATTGTTAAATAAAATTCACGGCGCAAAAATAGACAGATGCATGTAGACACAACGAGACGAATGTACTTGTCTGTTTTTAGGTGCAGTTAAATTTATTTGGTTAAATTAGTTTAGTTAAATTTGTTTAGTTATTTGGTTAAATTTAGTTAGATAAACTATGAACCGAAACCAACTAGCCCAGGAGCAAGTACTCTTGGATGGATCTTCTTGCTTCCTGTCT
>JAJIZL010027878.1:0-22419 GCA_023969395.1 Amblyomma maculatum
TGCTAGCGCAATCGCCTGAGCGGTATTTGTTATTGGGGTGGTAATTTGTTTTGCGTTTTAGATCCTAGGCTTCTTTAAACTTCACCTACAACCCTTTCGCTCTCTCTCTCTCTCTCTCACACCTTCCGGCACTTGTCCGCCTTTCTGTCTGTGTTTTCCAGCCCCTTCAGGGATCGGCCCTGGTATTGTGCATGCCGCCCCCAGACAAACTGGCTTCATTTCTCAAGATTATTTTGTGTGCACTGTCTTATCCACCTCCCTCTAGGCACATCTCCATTTCATGACCGGGACAAGGTGCGCTGGAGGCAGCGGAACGACGGGATAGCACCACATTGAGGAGTTGATTATTTTATTTTATTGCAGTTGCCTGTAAGCTAAGGAGTTGTGAGTCACAGCCGTTACGTTACTAGGAATGATCGCTCGGCATTGCTGGGAAGATTCGTATTTAAATTATTTTTAATTTGTGACTGCTAAATTCATGTCTTAAGTTTTTACACGTTGACATGATTAAAAAGAAACAGGTTAAGTGCATGGAATGCGAGGTGTGGGTGATTTTTCATGACACGCGGTGCAAATCGGTAGAAGAGGCGGATAACCAGTTCAGGTGTAGATGTTGCGCGGTGTAGGTAAAAACGTCCCCGAGGCAAACACTGGCCCTAAAAATGATTTGTACCGAAATTCATACGAAAACAATATGGCACATTTTATGCTTTTAGTTCTTGAATTTGAGTTAAATGTAATCGTCACTTGGAACCTGTATACTCTGGGCACCCAAGATGATTACAAGAACTGCGTAAAAGCATAGTGAAAGCGATGGCTGGTTCTGTTGCGTGGTTCCGAACTCTCCAGCTCGTTAAGCAATCACAAAGACATGTCTGATCAGCTTGGCGCAAGCGGATCGGCACGTGGCAGTCTTGGGGAACAGCCTAAAGTAGAAGACCTCATTAAAATTACCTCCCAGACCTTCTACTGACGAGGTTCAACCGTTCCTATGATGGTGGTGTAGAATGGTGATAAGGGTGATGATGGTGTAAACAGGTCCCGGCTCATCCGGTGGTGCATCATGGCCACCCTAAATAAGCACTCCAAGCTTCGGGCCTGGTAAAGCCGGTGGTCAGCTCGACTTTCCCCGCAAACAAAGCGAAGACAAGGCGCTGTCACTGTATTACCGCTGCAATCCTTTTTTTTTTTATATGAACGCCCGCATCAGTCCGATGTTCGCGGTCACTTCCAAGCCGACCGGTGTAACCGCTGTAAAGTTAACTTATATGATTCGTCATTGCAGCTCGCCAGGGGGAAACGCTGTCTACGTCCTATAGCTCAAGGCTTCATCCCCGTTCGGGGGCATTTTTTCCTACTTCGCAAACAGGAACGTATTTTGCGGGGACATTTTATCCAGGGAGTTTTCTTCCGGGGTCGTTTTCACCTCATCCCAGATGTTGTATGCTATGCGAACACCTAGGAAGAGTAGATGCGGAGAATGCCTCACTGGTGTCAGGTTTGGTTTGCCATGGAAAGAAAAATGGAGCTGGAAAGAGCGGAAGATGGTAGGCCGAGGTGGCAAGTGGCCGATGTGGTGAAAACGAAATGATGGACCCTGTCCTCGAAATAAGAAGCACCCTCCACATGGTGAAGAACGCTTCGGGACGATTAAGAGCCTAGAAAGGGAGCAGAATAGGGACAGAGCGGACAAAGACACAGAAGAGGCAAGGTTACCTGTGGGCGACATGCACGAAACCAGAACGGATCCCTGTAAATGTGTGATAGGGTGAGTGAGGGGTCTTGTAAACAGTTCCTCAACGGGAACAGCGAACAGGTTCCTGAGGCAAGGTTCCTGGCAAAGAACTTCAGCGAGATAGAATCCATTTCATGGTAAAGGTGTGCGCTGAGATCGGCTATGCTCTGGCAGGTTGTGCGGTTTTTTAGGTGGTCCGCGAGAGTTCCGAGCGTAGGGCGTCACATTGAAGCATGAAATGTCAGGCTGGATAACAGCCCCAACCAACCAACGAGAAGATGACGTAAGATGAAAGCTACGAAAAATAATTTTATCTCCATTATTCATTACAGAAACATGCAAGGCAGCAAAAAAGCGAATGGCTAGAAATAGAAAAGCAGTTAAGAGATGGCAAAGTCGGTGTATATCCTTTGTGCGAGAAACAGCCCAGGAACCTGGTAAAACCACCCGGAATAGAAGGCTATGGTTGGGAACGATGCAACAAAACACAAAGAAGAATAAGGCTGGTTATGCTGATAAACCAAAAGACCAATTGGCAAAAGGTAAAACCAGCTTGGGAAGAGAACGTCTGGGTTTCAGGAATAATAGCAGGTAAAAAGGCACGTTAGAGGTAGCCTATTTATGGACAGGAGAAAAATGCAAGCAGTAAAACAGTGATCTAGTTAAATGTCTCTCTGAAGATATCAAGTACTTATGGGGCCGAGATAATTTTATTGGATGATATGAATAGATGCATTAGGGATCTGGATAGATACATCGACGGCAACGGGAAGGTAATGCTAGAAATCTGTGAGCAGTTTAACCTAGTTACTGTGAATATAGAACGGAAATGGGGGGGGGGGGAGTGAGGGCCAGATCACGTGGAAATTTCGGATTAGGCAAACGACCATGGTATGCCTCGTGATATGGTATGCCTCGATAATTTCTCTTGTGCGTTGCTTAAGCACTCTGTCATGCACGATAGTTTTATCAGAAAATAGTGGCATTTACATTTTGAGCAATGTTTAGGCAAATTATCTTGTGCTCTTGGGGTTAAAGAATTCCTGTGTTCAAAGAAGCGGACATTCAAACAACGGCCACTCTGCCTTATGTAGTATTTGTCACAAGAAAGGGGAATTTTGTAAATTATCTGCTTTCTGTACTATATACATACCTAGTACATTTTCGAAGAAATGTCTTGGAAATGAGAATGCGTATTTCGGACAAGGAGGACTTTTTGTCGTTTTCCCTGATGATATGTTTTTGACAAAGGCACGCGTTGCCGTACCGAAGAATGCCCTCCAGGTTTCCATCAAAAGAGCTAAGGTCAAGCAGAGGGCGATGTCCCTACTTGAAGTGAAATTGCATCATCTTTCAGTTGCAGCTAAGGCGACTAAGGGATTACATCTAAATATTTTTATGTCAGTAAAAACACAAAAGCCTGATTTACTGTTTCTGCGTGATTGTGTCTGAAGCTGGTTCGTGGTAACATGTTATTTCACATTCCCTTCTCAGAAGCCTATGAGTCTTAGCAATCGATGAACCATTCCTAATTCCTAATTCCGAGAAAATCGTCCAATATCTACGGATATCAAACAGGAGGGGGCTGCGGTCTTTCAGCATAGATGTGGAAAATCTTTATTATAATATCCTCCACAACGTCTTTTGCAAAGTGTTAGGTCGTGCATCTCTGATTTCAATTATGAAGCATGGTATCAACCATTGCGGCATTCCTGTTGAACCTATTTTGGAATTGGTCTCAGTTTACCTTAGGTAAACTTTTGTTGGTTGGAAGGGGTCTTAGTTCTCGCGAAAATCTGGGATATGTATCGGTTCGCATGTAGCGCAGGTTCTGTCATTCTTCTTAGCCAAATAGATAAAACAATTCAAAAGATATTTGATGGCCTTTCGTTGAGCATTTTCGGTTACGTTGATGATTATTTAGCTCTCCTTTCCAATCCGTTCAATCACTCTGTCGTTGATATTTTAAAAGATTTTAAAGGAAGTGGTCAGGGATTGAAATTTACTTTTGATTGGTTCAAGTGGTTGTACCACCAGAAAGGTAAGAATAATGAAAGGCGCGCTTAGTCATCCGCTCAAAGACGCAATATTAAAAACAGTCACGAGATAACACGCGACACCATATTTAAAATTTTCAACTTTTATTATTCCTACCTCTCTAGTGGTACAACCACTCAGTAATGCGGCTAATGGTAATGAAACTTTTATATGGTAATGAACAAGGTTAATGAAACTTAAATAAGGACACATAACGCTAAAAGGGCAACACTATACTATAAAGGACAACAAAACACTATAGTTCGCCTCACTATATATATTTCCAACACGTAACGTTTCGCGATTTCGTATGCTATAACTAAGCTTTGATGGACACCTTGTACACAAACCTGCATAAGGCGAAGCTGTCTCGTGCTTTCGGTCAAAGTCTTCTCATTTCATAACGCTTCTGATCGAATACGACAGTTCGCAGAAAAGAGTGCAAATAAACTTCTGTTTTTTGGGTAGCTCTTATAGGTTGCGTATTATGTGAATGTTACAAGAGTTGGTAAGCTAGTAAGCGTCATTTCTTGGGTAACTGCATTTCATATTATTTCAAGCAGTGCAGCAAAGGGTTGAGCAGAAGACATAGGTGGTCGCCAGAATTGGGGCGTTTGTAATTTCCCAAAAATCTAAACCGACGGCTCCCATTAGAAAAGCTAGGGGTGCTCGTAGAACGCAATATTTCAATTCCTTCAAAGAATGAGACAAATGTGATATCGAGAGCGAGAGCACGCGCCAAAAGGTAGAGAACCCTGAAGTGAACCCAAATAAGTATAAAAGCGGTTCATGAAACATGTGACTGGGGGGAAACCCCACTGTCAGAAAGGCATCGCGAACGGAATCGCTACCGCGCTATACTGCATGTTTTATCTCAGGGAGGAAAGCTAGCTTACGACCTTGTTTTTATTTCGCGACTGAAACGCGCGATAGCTCTTCTAGACGGCTTCAGTCCAGTTAAAGGCAGCGGTGAAGGTGAAAATATGCCCGCCTTATCTTTGAGCCACCGCTTCAATGTGGCCGTTTGCACAGCGCGCCCCGGGTGCGGCATTCATGCGGCGCGTCTGACCAGAGTGACACTGTGCTTTAAATCTATGGAAGAGCCTTCGCACAGAATCGACTCGAAAGAAGTGATAGCCGGAAAGCCACTTTCACTGTCGCAAAGCCAGAGCGACTTTCCCTCCCCCACGTCCCAGATAGTAAGAGAGACTAAACGCCCTCACTCTCTTTATTGTCTCAGCGAACGCGATCGAGAAACAGGAGCGCCACCTCCAGGCCCCGCAGCCGCTCCGTGGCTCTTCGTAGTGGGCTGTATATTTTTGACAAAGGCTGTATCCTCTCGCAACTGCTTGCGCACCAATTCCAAGATGAAAGCGGCGCTAATGGCCCCACAGATTTTGTGCTTTGGCAAATTTCCAACTGCTTCACTGTTCGTTCGGGGCAGTTGTCATCTGTGGCAGAGGTGGGCATTTGACCTCAAAAAGTGCAACCTCACCTCAACCTCAATAAAAATTTCCTGACCTCCCTCAACCTCAACCTCACGCTTTGAGGTTGAGGTTTGACCAGGTGACCTCACCTCAATTTTTCTGATGCCACCACCGACCTCACTCAACCTCACCTCAAACTTAAAGTGCGAGTTTGAGGTCGGTTGCTCGACCTCAAAAAAAAATATATAGAAAAGGTTTTTCACTTGAGAAAAACTATAGAACGTCATGGCATAAGTTCTGTGCGGTGACACGCTAGAATGATGACATAAATTTTAAACAACATTGAACATGATGAGGCTTACTCGCAAAGTAAAAAAAATTGAAATGAATATTTGCCAGCGGGGCTGCTGATTCATAGCAGGCTGACTTAATAGCGGCAGTATAATTGGCCAGTTCCAACTCTTCAAATTTTATTTCCATAATTTGTTTTGATATGGTGACTTTTGGCTGTAATGCTTGTGTGTCCTTGGCGCTGCTCGATGCGAACCCCCGCAGGTCTGCATTGAAACGTCGCACATATCTGTGACCGTCAAATAGTCCTTCCTCCATGACAAGCAAGTAATAATTTCTTGAAGACATTTTCCTGCGATTTTATATCGAATCGGATGACAAAATCATAAGCAATCTAATGTTTCTTCAGTGTTACGTCTCTGTTGCAAAAGTAATAAAATAGATCGACTACTTACATATATATGAAAGTTGTAGTACCATAACATTCTTTTATCGAATTGACATTTGACGTGGGACTTATCACAAGAAGCAGACGGAACAAAATGTTGCCATATGCAGAGACGCTTAGTTACGAAAAGGTAACGTGTGCTTGACTTATGACTTTGCGCTACTTTCAATAATAACGACGAGTGGGTAGTGCCGTATGGAACAAACGCCGTGACAAATTATTGGAAAGATTACCCTCCCTTCTACTTATAATAACTAACGGTGAATTTGCAGCCCCAAAACAGTCCTTTTATCATTGATGTAAATTAAAGAAATAATACGTTGTATTAGAGATAATTCACACATTACTTTGAGATGCCGAGAGAAGCTCAACTGCTGGTTCCCTTGTCCACACTGCTTCTTGTCGCAGTGAATGCATTTCAAGTTTACAGTGCTTTTCGTTTCTTTTGCGTGGCTATTGTAACGGAAATGGCCATCGATGTTTTTGTCAATTCGACAACTGCGCGCGCATACATCATTATCGGCATATTTAGATTTTTTCGCTACATCTGCCATAACCTCACCTGCCATAACCGCAACCATGTCATGCGCTCTCGACGCCGAACGCAACACAGCGATAGACCTCGAAGAAGGGCAGACCTCAGCGGGAAAGGGCAGAAACTTCCGTCATAAATTACAGCAAGTCGTCGACCACGGCCATGGCGGCGTGTCTTCACTTGAAAAAGACGGCCACGGTAAATGGAGAAGAACATAGCATGTTGTTTAGATGATGCCTATTTTTTTGCCGATTTCGGGCGGCTCACCGACGCCGTTTGGGGGCGACTTCCAAGCAGACGTTCCAGGAACGATTGGTGTCGATGAGAACGTGGAGCTGAGACACCAGCTTCTAGTCGCGACGAGAGAACCACGCCCACTGGAAGAATGAAGCGCGAACACTTAACCCATGTTACGGGAGTTTCGTTTTTCTTCGACTGCATAATATCCGTCAAGAGAGAAAGACCAGTGGGTGGTGAGCAGGCAGGGTTTGAACACTGACTGGCGTGTCCCCCCGCGAAACAATGAGAAGCCTGCATGGCCGACAAGCGACACAAGTCCGCGCAGCCGCCGCGGCGTTCCGAGAAGCGAGAAGAGCCTATCTTTATATTTCTTTAGACTAACAGGAATACGCTAGTCGGAGGAAGCGCACAAGCAAACAAAAGCCAAAGAAACAAATAAAAAAAGAAGAATGTTGCGAGAGGAAGAATCTTAGAATTCTCTCTTCATTTTTTTTGTCTTTTTTTATTAGGGGAAGGAAAAGTGGCCCGTTGTGAGTAAACGGGTGTACAAACGTGAGAGGCGGCACTGGTAAGTGACCGCATAAAACGAAAATAAGAAAGGAGGAAAAATAGGGGTGTGCTAGTGTACTGGAAACCTAAAGAGAAGAGGAGACGCAGATCTTCGCTTGCGCATTCACACGCTCGAGCACCGCGCACGCATCTCGCTCTCTCGCCCACACTGCCACTGTCCTTGTAACTCTCGGCCCCGTTGACAGAAATGCACTTAAAGATACCTAAAGCTCCCAAACTCCCAAAAAGAACCTCATGCCGTGGCTTACTTTCCAAGAAATGCCGAGGGGTTCCCGGGTCCGCGCTTTGTCCGCTAGTTGAGATCGGACACCGGCTGTGGAGCCGAAAGAGCAGAAACCAGCTTACGAACAAAAGGCGCGCCCGCCACTTTGGCTGCAAGCTGTAAAACGGAGGGGAGGCCCTCGATAAACAAACATGTAAATGAAAAAGGTGCAAGCTCACATAGGGTATGAGAAAGGATGACTGCAAGCAGTCGTCAGTCACCTGTCTGTTCTTCAATGATTCTTCGAGAAGGGCACATTAAATTCATCTTTTTATGTAAGGGTTAGTTTAATGTCTAGTGACTAATAATAATAATATTAATAATAATAATAATAATAATAATAATAATAATAATAATAATAATAATAATAATAAAAGAGTGGATTGCACTGATACAACTATGATCTACCGTCCTATTGCTTTCTTTCGTTTTAACTCGTAACATATCCAATAGCAACAGCAGATTTTATTTACTAAAAAACAGTCTTCGTGGGGTGACTTCTCATCAAGCCATTTATTTCTCGTCTCTTCTGCATCCTTGTTCTTTCCATATGCCTCTCTCAAACCTCCTCCCTCGTGCCATCCTCCTTTGGTTGCTGGATCTTGCGCTTCTCTCTTTTCTACTATTTTAGTTTTTATCTTTTTTTTCCCGAGAAGTCGACACACCCACGTAGGTCTGGAAAGCCTTCGAGTTCGCGCAGACTTTCTTTACTTCCCAAACTCGCTCGGAAAGGTGGCGGGATCTTGTTTCACCTCCTTTCGAGTCTGCAGCCGTCTTCCGACCCCACTCGTTTGCCGCGCTGCACTTTACGCCCCCCCCCCCTTTTTTTTTTCTTTTCGTGTCGAACGCAAACGCATAGACGCAAACCGTTCGTTACGTGCGCGTTAGTAGCCAAAAAAGTGTACACGACAGGAATTACGAAAGGTGTTTTGACAGCTATTTTATCGCTGTGGGAAACAACAATTTCGACCTCACAAGCCGACCTCACTAAGTTAGGACCTCACTCAACCTCAAACTCACACATGAGGTTGAGGTTTCATTTGCTGACCTCACTCAAAAATATTTCAGGTGTGGCCGACCCCACCTCAACCTCACCTCACTCCGTGAAGTTGAGGTCATTTTGAGGTTGAGGGTCGAAACCTCATGAGGTTGCCAACCTCTGCTCTGTGGCCACCAAACCACTGACCTCGCAAGTGCTTTCATCTTTGGTATTACAAAGTGTTGCTCATGTAACAAGCACATAACCTCACTCTGAAGCGCCTGTGGTACAACGACTGTATTGTTCCACACCAAACAGCTGCAATCGACTGAAAGCACAAACCGCCTAACGATAAAAGGCTGATAAGGTGTGACCACCGCACGTGGTCATCCGTGCCATACTATTTCACGAACAGTACTAAAAACTGGATCGTTCACAGTTTTCCGCTCGATATCTTTCGCAGTTATGGGGAGTTTACTAACAGGCGAAAAATAAAACATTTCTCCTGCCTCGTCACCGGCTTCAAGCAGTGGGAGGCGTGATAAGCCATCTGCACTGGCTGTCTTTGTTCCTGCCCTGCGCAAAATGCGAAAGTTGTAGTTTGAAAGGAAAATTTGTCAGCGACGCACTCAAGTTGAAGCTACTGCCTTTGTGTGGTGTTTTGCCTCAGAAATGGCGATGAGTCACTGGTGATCGGGGATCATGTTGAACGTACGCCCATACAGATATTTATGAAATTTCTTTACTGCAAAAACAACTGCAAGAGCTTTTTTCAACTGCGCGTAATTACGCTCGGGAGAAGTCACTAGGGAGTTATATAATAGGGGGACCCTATCGCTTAGGGGGATAGGGTAATAGTGGGGCGCGAGTGCGCATGCGCAGAACAGCAGCGTGCCCTGGATTTTTGGGTCAGCGGATGACGGTCACCCCATCTCGACGAAATAGCGTGGATGCTATCGCCGAATAGGGTCGGACAACATGGCGGCGTCCGTCGAAGCGGAGACCTCTCTCTTCATATCGCATTCGCCGTGGATTCGTCCCAGTAAGCTGTATGTACCGCAAATAAACCAAGCAGCCTGACTTCGTTTCGTTTCAGCTTGACTTGATAAGTAAAGATTAAACGATGAAATGCTCGTTTTGTTGAGATCGCTTCTCGACACTCGCCATGGAAAGGCTTAACAAGAGGAGTCTCTGCCGTTGTCACGGAAACGTCAGGAACCGGAAGTTGTTGAAACACAAACAAAAAAAGGAATGTGAAGAGACGAGTCTGGTCAAGCCAGGGTCAAGTAGTGTTTTGACATGGCGGCAGCGAAGATGGCCGCGACTTCGCGATTGTGGTTCACAATCACTGATGACCTGTATATGCTGCGCGAGGTCATAGCAGTAAACCCCTTCGGAGAGTCGTGTCGATGGTCCGTTGTGGCTTATAACCTTAACGCGGCTCTGAAAAAAAGATGCACGTACGCCGCGCGCAATACGCGCCCGATGTTATCTGCATCTGGGGTAATTTCAACACAACGACCGGGTCAACCTGCGCAAGTAAGTACCGCTTCCATCATTTTTTTCCAACCCTGCATAATGTTTCCTTCGTGATGTGAACTTTGTATTGATGATCGCGAGCTGACAGCAGTGCGTAAAGATGGCGTTTTCACGTGCAGGTCAGGCGCGGAAGAGCAGTAGGATGAAAAGAAGCAGCTGCAAGAAATATGTGTAATAAGGGAGTAATTACTCATTGCATCCACCCAAGCGCAACCATACGCTAAATGTGTATCCACCCAAGCGCAGCCTAAATGCCACCTAAATATTTGACCAAAAAATATCTGATATCGCAAAAGAACACGGCCGCATAGTAAAAACGGCAGCTACCAGAAAGATTGCCTGTGCCCGTCAACTGCCAGCGCCCACACCGGCTGTGGAGCGAACCTCCCCGGGATTGGCCAGGGATGCAGCTGCCATGGCCTACACTGCAGCCCTGGACGCAGATCCCTACACCGCAGACCTGAAATGCTCAGCGGAAAACACATGTGAGACCATTTCGTGGTAAACGCGCGCCGCGAGGACATGAATTGCTATAGGACAGCCATGCACGCGAGTCTTATCGGTGTTCCCTGATAGAAAGCCGTACCAAAATCCAGTTTTCCATAATTCTAACTTCAAGCAAAAAAATAGCTGTTTTGTTATCTATGCCTTTTGCAATTTTTAAAGTTGATTGAATTGCAGTATATACAGCTGGCAGGGCTAAATAGTTCTGAATTCAGGATGCATATAGCACGTTTAACGTTTATTGAAAAACCAAATTAACATTTTGCTGCATCTTGTTCATTGTAATTTTTTTAATACATCTTCAAACAGCACAGGCCACATCAGCATCACAAAGAGTGGTATATAAGCAAAATTATCTTGCAAGATGAAAAATTACAACACTGACAGGTCAATAGGGAAACGTTGCTAAGTCTTATACCACCATTTTTTAGGGGACCCGTCTGATGAGCCATCAGTAGCAGCAGATTTGTTCAAAAACATGTACTGCTGTAGCCAAGATTCACAAGATGCTCCATCAACGAGGAACGATAGAGCTGCCGATGGCCCATTCAGCTCAACTGCATGCAGCTAGCTCTCGGGTAGCAAGCCGTAGCCAATGCAGCACAGGTGTTCAGCCTGAACATCAAAGGCGAGGCAAGTTGACTACAGTACATACCATATCTGCATGAAACCACCACAGGAGAGTGTTTGGTATAAACACTCTGTGCAGAAGAAACCTTGCAAAGTACTGTTCTTGTGAGCCGCAAGGCGTTGAATTTTTGCAAGTGTCTGCGGGTCATCTCTTGTGTAGACAATTGAAGGGGAAAAGAGGGGCTTGTTATTATGGAATTTAAAAGAGCCAAAAATATAAGAGTCGAAGGCAAAGCTTGGTGATAAGTTGTTTTTATGTTTTGTTGTTGGTATTGACAAGAATTAGTTTTATGATGATTTTAGGGATAAAGAATATTAAATGCAAAGCTATTTGTCCCTAAAATCATCACAAGACTAACCAGACTAATTCCTGCCGATGCCAAGAAAAAACATCCTCAACGTTTGCTTTTGACTCTTAGACTGTTGACTCCTTTAAAATCTTTTGTGTTGGGATTATATGCAATGCAGGCATATTTGTGGCTTGGTATTATTATGGAGTTATATGCCTTCAGCTTTATTAAATTAGTACAACTGACCATACAAGACCAGAAAACAAAGCTTCTTACAGCCAGAGGAGCATATCATGTCTCTGATTTGCCCCTTTGAACCGGGAAGTTGCTCTGACTGTGAGGTGCTAATATATTTCTACCTCTAAAATTACATTATTATTAATGCGGCACGCAAACTTCAATAGGTTAATTTTTTGTACTGATGAAGATAGCAACAGTTTTTCAAAGTTATTAATTTCATGTTTGTCACACCAAGTTGTAGGTTAGCATTCAATACAAAGCAGCAATTGATTTGGTTAAAAAAAATGCTCTCGTAACCGAACAACTTAACACACATAGACACTGCAAGAGCTTTTACGAGATCATTTATGTGAATACTCAGTGGTACTGCACCTAAACCCGAACCCCGAGGCGCACACCTGAGTAGACCTTTAAGAAACGAGGATTGGCCCTATCATGTCGACACTGTTCCCAGTTTGATAAATATGATGCAATCTAGTTAGTTATTTGGAATGGGGTGTCTATCATTTGTGTCATTATTTTGTAGCAAACAGCATATCACCATTGCCGTGTAACTTTTCCTGTGACGGAAACGGCGTAACTTGTTGAAACGTGGGGGTGGAACGATACTCGTGCATGTTACAATAAGCCATCTATCGTTCTTGGTTACTTCTTACCCTATTATTTCTATCCTCATACATTACTTATTTGTAACATGTTTGCTGTTGGCAGTCAGTGACTAATTTATAAATACTACCCATTAAAAGCATCAATGTCGTTACATAATATTTTACATGCAGGCACAAAAAGGAGACAGCCTCAAAACTTGGCCTTTTTTTTTCAAAAAAGGCTTCAGTTTGAAAAGACCGTGAAAGAACAAGAGCGCACCATTGAAGAGAGGCGGTTGGCATTCGAACGCGATCGCCTAACTTTAGAGAGCGAAAAGCTGCTTCAGCATGTATGAGAATGGGAGGCAGCTTGCAAAGAGCGAGCTGAGGACAGAGAGCTTCGTCTTCAAGAAGCTGCCATACAGCGGCGCCTTCATGAAATATACCTGCAAGAGAGGGCAGAGGAAAGGAAGCTATGGTCCCAGAAAGCTGCAGAACGACGAAACCAAAGGGAAGTCGAGCTGCGGGAGAGCAGCGTAGAGCGCCGCATATTCATTGAGCAGCAGCAGGCGCTCATAAAACTTGTATTTAAGATGGTGTCAAAAGAAGACAGTTAAAATGTGCAAAGTGGTGACTAGTGCCATTTCGCGCACTGTTTCGGAGTCTGTGAAGCTCAGTTCTTTCTTGAGTAAACAGTTGCGAACACCCTTCATATTGCTTTTCCACATCCACATCGTCAAAAAATTTACTACCTTGAACTATTCAATGTATTCACAAACATCAGTGTGTGCTGTAGCCAAATGTAAACAGATCGCAACAAGAAACACTGACATAATAACTGACAACAGGACTGGAAAGAGAACAGACTGCCTGTGCAGGTGTTCATGCCGCCTGGCAAAGACCTCACTAAATTGCAGATTGTGTTTCATATGACAATCACATAGACACTGTCTGCACTTAAACATAGGAATGACTATTTAGTGCTATAGGGGTTGTGTGTAAACTGCGAACACTGGTCATACAGACATATATGTGCATTTGACAAAATCATGTTTTGCTCAACAAACTGCTTCCTTCCACATGCCATAATTGCTGTGTTCATCAGTGAAACATCAACACACATTTGTCATACACAGTCTTCGTGCGGCAGAAAAGATCATCAACAAGAAAATCCGCAAGCTCAGCTGCTTCTGCCGATCAGGGCCTATGTTTAGGCATTCATAGTCATGTGGTATGACTAAGTCATAGAAACAAAATTTTCATTTGGTACCCACCAACTCCATGTGCCAATATGTGTGAATGATTATGTGCGGACACAAGGTAGTCTTGCTGAACGCTTTACGTTCATACCCAAGATCCGAAAATTTTGCTTGTCCTGCACTGACCAACCATTAGGCTCACATTAAGTACACATCCTAATGCACACTTCCTTAATGATTGCGAAACGCACATACTCATGTCTAGCTAATGTGCAGTGTAAATACGGAATAATAAAACGAAGTCTTCGAGACAAAATAACCATTTTAATGCAGTTATAATCTCTATTAGTATGGAGACCGTTCAAACAATGAACAGTGTGACTATGTACACCTCCCATAGGTATTCGTGTTTTTTTGTTACATTAATAAGGACAGCAATGACGGTGAAATCACGTATGAGGTAGCCAGTAACTATTCGAATGAGCCCGAATTCTAAATATGATCGAGCTCATGGGAATCAGACAGTCACGTGGATTGTGTTTGTTGTATCCGAAATTCATAATGAATGGAGTTGCTCTATTTGAGCTAAAAAATATGGAATTAGACCACAGCGGTATTTTTTGAAAAGGCGGTTATGTATGCTGTTCTTTCAAAACACATTTCATCAAGCTACTTTCTCAGCTATGCAGCGTGCTCATATGAGCGTGCCTAAGACGTTACCTGCGGATGAGCTATTTCACAGCCGCTATAAGGTTCGATCGCTGAGCTGCAAGCACACCGCGACCAAGCTACCGAAGTACCTATAATCATAGAGGCGATAAACTCCACATATTGTCACGGGTTCTATCGCTACCCGGACGGCAGTCCAGAAGGACAGGGTCAAAGGACGGGGTTGAGGCACAGGAGGCAGAGAGCAGGCGCTTGACCAGGCAAAAGCAGCGGCGACCCAGGACCACGCGCACGCCACAGAACTTCGTCTTCTTCTCCCTCCAGAACTGACACGGTTAGCGCGGGTTACACTACTCCTCCCCCTGAAAGGCGCATCGTCCCGATGCGCGCTCCAGCGTAACTGAAACGTTAAATCAAGCAGAGCTCAGAGTCAGAATACGTGGTTCTAGCGTTCACAGTAGTTTTGAGGCGAACCACATGCACCACTTCAGGATGAGGGGGCCGACGAGATGTGCTCGGAACAATCGGAATCACCTCGTAATTCACGTCGCTTATACGGCAAACGACCTCGCATGGGCCAGAGTAACGTTTTAGCAGCTTCTCGCTGAGACCACGACGGCGAACGAGTGTCCACACCCACACTTTATCACCAGGTGCAAAATGAACTTCACGATGCCGGAGGTTGTACCTGCGTGAATAGACGTGCTGGCGGTCTTGGATGCGTAGTCGTGCCAACTGTCGGGCTTCTTCTGCGTGCTGGGTTACCAGTTGGACATCGTCGTAAGAGTAGGCCTCCGGCTCATGGGGAAGCATGGCGTCAAGCATGGTAGTCACCTCTCGGCCATGCACCAGGCGGAACGGCGAAAACCCGGTTGTTTCCTGAGTTGCGGTGTTATAAGCCAAAGTTACGTAGGGAAGAATATCGTCCCATGTACGGTGCTCGACGTCCACATACATAGATGTCATGTAGGCCATAGTCTTATTAAGGCGCTCTGTGAGCCCATTCGTTTGGGGGTGGTATGCGGTAGTTTTGCGGTGGTGCGTGTTGCTTAAACGCAAGATCTCTGCCATTAGCTGGGACACGAACGCGGCACCGCGATCTGTGATCAAGACTTCGGGAGCACCGTGACGGAGGACGATGGACTCGACGAAAAACTTCGCTACATCAGCCGCTGTTGCAGAAGGTAAAGCTCGCGATTCAGCATACCGTGTGAGGTAATCAGTAGCAACAGCAATCCAGCGGTGTCCCGAGTTGGACGTAGGAAAAGGTCCGAGCAGGTCCATTCCTACCTGCTGGAACGGAGTCATAGGCGGCGGAATGGAGTGAAGATGTCCTGCGGGTTGTACGGACGGAGTCTTACGTCTTTGACATTCGCGGCAGGTCCTGGTATAGTGACGAACAGTCTTAGCAAGTTGAGGCCAGTAATACTTGGAACGAGTTCGTGCGAGTGTTCGGCTGTATCCCAAATGCCCGGAAGTTGGGTCGTCATGACAGGCGTACATAATTTCATTACGTAGGTCAGCCGGAATAACCAGTAGCAAAGACCTCGCACTCGCTGCGAAGCTCTTTTTGTATAGCACATTGTTGCGAAGACGTAATGCGGGTAGAACGCGCAAGAACACGCGTGGAATGGTGCCTTCTTGACCTTCCAGATGGGCGATTACTTCACGGAGTTCAGTGTCGTGTCGCTGCCGCGCTGCCATATCGACCGTGCTTATGGTACCTATAAAAGCATCTTCATACTTGTCGTATTGACCGTCAGACGCTGATTCTATAGGGGCTCTCGAGAGGCAGTCAGCATCTGTGTGCCTGCGACCGGACTTATAAACTATTGTAGCATCGAATTCTTGCAACCGAAGGGCCCACCGTGCAAGTCGTCCTGAAGGGTCTCCCAGAGTGCTGAGCCAACATAGAGAGTGATGGTCGGTAACCACCTGAAATGGGCGTCCGTACAGAGAGAGAGAGCAGAACTTTTTATTGATTCCAGCGGATGAAGAGGCTCCGGCCCTCCGTCGCTTGGGATGGATGGCGGGTGCCCCGCCTCAGACGCAGGCCGGCAGACGTTGTTGGCCGGCGGCGTCCCAGGCCAGCTGGATGGCGGCTAGCTGGAGCTCAGGGTCCGAGCAGCGCAGCATGGTCTCCCAGAGTTGCGGCGTCAGATTTAGACCCCTCCCGGGAGAAAAGGGGCAGTCCCAGAGGATGTGTTCGAGGGTCCCTCTCGAGTCACAGTTTGCACACAATTCAGATCTTTCTCCTGGGAGCATATGGCTCACCAGGAGCGGGTGCGGAAATGTCCCAGTCTGAAGGCGACGCCAGGCGACGGTCTGCCTGAAATTTAGGGTAGGGGCTGGCGCAGCAGCCACCTGTCTACTGAGTCTATAATGCTGCAGAATTTCTGTGTAAGATTTGGCACACTCTATGGTCCCCGCTCCAAGTCCGCCCTCTCTGCCACCGGCTCGGTGGTAGAGCCCTCGAGCCATGGCATGGGCGGATTCGTTGCCGGGAACACCAGTGTGCGATGGAGTCCAAATCAGCTGTATAGTTCTCGAGATTGGTGATTGCTGTAATATTCGAATTGCCTGGTGAGCAATAAACCCACGACTGTAATTTCGTATGGCAGTTTTGCTGTCGCAGATCACGAAACGCGCCTTTGTCTTGGCGCAGGCTAGAGCTACAGCCACTTCCTCAGCTGCCTCAGGAGATCTAGTTTTCAGGGTGACCGCGGTGATCGGTCTACCCGACCCATTCGATACCGCTGCAACCATAAAGGAGCTTGCCCCTCCGGCAGCATCTACAAAAGCTACTTCCTCCGGCGGCAAGCGGCTAAATTTCCTACTGAGCATTTGAGCTCTTTTTTCCCGACGCTCCGTATGGTGTTCGGGATGCATGTTTTTTTGGCAGCGGAGGTATCCATAGCCTGTCCCGTACAGCCATGTCTATTTCAGATTTTGTCTGAGCGCCTCCCCAAGTGTCGATGCCCAGTTTTTCTAGAATGGATGTGCCTGCGGCGGTTAGGCGGAGCCGTTCTACCTGTGAAGTGCGTACCGCTTCCGCGATTTCATCCCATGTGTTATGGATGCCCAGTTGCAGGAGGCTAGCGGTGGAAGTACAGCGCGGGAGTCCAAGGGCTCTTTTAATACTTGTGCGGATGAGGCTCTCTAATTTCTGTCGTTCTGCTGCCTTAAGGGGTAAGTATGGCGTAGAATAGCTGATTCGACTAATGATAAATGCCTGGATTACGCGCAGATTTTTTTCCTTTAGTCCTCTGCCTTTACTCGAAACTCGCCGGATGAGGCTAACTGTTTGAGATACATGCCGCTCAAGCTTTTTAATAGTTTCTTCGTTGTAGCCGTTATCTTGGAGAAGGAGACCTAATATACGGATCTGCGATACCTGGGGAACTTGATGTCCTTGTACCGAAATCTGTATATCCACTTTACGCTCTTTCCGCAGGCACCGTGGATTGTAAATTAAGAATTCTGATTTTTCCGGCGAGCATGTAAGTCCACGTTCTGCTACAAACCGCACGATCGTGTCCACCGCCTCTTGTAGCGTGTGTTCAATTACGGCATCGCTACCCCGGCTGATCCATAGTGTAATGTCGTCAGCATAAATACTAAAATTTAAATGAGGGTAACGTCGTAGTTGTTCTGGTAATTTTGCCATTGCTATGTTGAAGAGAAGAGGCGAGAGTACCGAACCCTGAGGAGTACCCCTACTGCCCAGAGGGAAAAGTGACGATGTGCTATCGCGAAATTTAAAGCGGGCACTACGCCCACTCAAAAAGTTTTTGATGTAGCTATACGTTTTTGTCCCTACATTCAATGCTGATAGGCCGTCCATGACTCCCTGGTGTGAGATATTATCAAATGCCTTCTTTAGATCGAGGCCAAGGATGGCCTTAGTATCTTTACTTTTGGACCGGATAATGTCATGTTCCAACTGGACCATGACGTCCTGAGTCGAGAGATGAGAGCGGAAGCCTATCATTTCCCGCGGGAAAAGGTCGTGTCTATCAATATATTTGGTGAGCCTGGTTAGGATAACATGCTCTAGTAGCTTTCCCAAGCATGATGGTAGCGATATTGGCCGTAGATTGTCTATCCGAAGTGGCTTACCAGGCTTGGGTATGAGAATAATGTCAGCCGTTTTCCACTGCTGAGGTATTTCCCCTTTCTCCCAGCACTCCTGCATAAGCTGAGTTAGTGCGGCTACCGATTGGTCATCTAGGTTTCGCAGCATTTTATTAGTGATACCATCTGGGCCCGGTGCCGTGTTGGTTCTAAGCCGAAAAATCTCTCCTCTTACTTCTGCCGTGCTAATAGGGGCATCAAGCTCATCATTGGCGTCCCCTAAGTAATCGGGAAGGGGCATCCTGCTTGTATCGCTAACATACAAGTCTTGCAACTGTAGAAAGAACTTCTCGTCATCTCCTGGAAAGGAGTGTCTAATCTTCATGAGGTTAGTGCTTACTTGAGCTTTCGAGCTCTCAGGGTCCAGAAGGTGACGAAGAAGTCCCCAGGTCTTAGGCATGCTCATATTATTCTCCATGTGTTCGCATCGATCCCCCCAGTTTTGCTCGCATAGCTTGAAAGCGTAATCTTCAATGGCCTTATTATGCCGAGCTATCTTGCGCCTTAGGTTACGATTCCACCGCTGCCCCTTAAGTCTCCTTTCCATTCGTTCCTTTGCCTCCCACATGCGGAGAAGACGACTATCCACTAAATCCGGAGCGTTAGCGTCATCGAGATATTTAGTTGCTGCCTTGACGTCGGACTTTAGTTGTGCAACCCACGTGTCGAGGTCGGTTATTTTTCCTTCATTGTCGCCTGTCCTGTTGTCCCGAAATTTGTCCCATTCCACTATCGCCGGCTTTGCACGACGTTTGGGGCCAGGGCCACCCCCAAGTTTAAGCGCGATTATGTAGTGATCGCTACCGAAGTTCATGTCCGTGTTGTTCCACTGGGGACTGAGGGTGCGCCTAGATAGTGTGAGGTCGGGGGATGTGTCGACGCTAACACTGTTCCCAATTCGTGTCGGACAGGTAGGATCTGTATGTATAGTGTACCCTAGGTCTTGTATATCCTCCCACAACTGCCTCCCTTTAGGGCAAGGTGTACAGTATCCCCACGCAGGGTGTCTTGCATTGAAATCACCCATAATCACTAACTGATGTTCCCCGCTGACTTGCTCTGCTTTCCGGAGCAAAGTCCTGAATCTGGCCTTGCGCTGCCTCGGTGAGCTGTAAATATTGAGGAGGAAGATAGTGGCCCTAGGACTGGTTCCCAGGATAATCTCCACAAAAACACTTTCTATCTCTGGCGATGCGAGGTCGTGTTGTACTGCTGCCATATTTCTTTTAACTAAAGTTGTCACTGCCGCCCGCTCTCCCTTATCGCTGTGGAATGCTTGGTATCCCGAAAGTTTAGCCGGGCCCCCGGTTTCCTGAAGTGCTAATGCGAGAGGCGCATGTTCTATCGTTGCGAGGACACCGGCCGTTTCCTTCGGAATCCGCGACAGTTCCACTGCCATATCTCATACTTAGTCTTGCGAGCCATGTTTACTCGCAAGGGTCTGTTCGATGTTCTGCTGCCAGGCGTTGATGCCTAGCAGCTCGTTCCGGAGTACTTGAGACTCCTCAGCTTGTTTTTGCACTGCCCCCACAAGCGTCTGGAGTTGGGAGGTGATTTGATTTAGGGAGGCGGCCATCGAATCTAGCGCCCCCTCAATTCGGGTCACCCTTTCTTCTACTGATTTTTCTTCGGAGGGATCCTCGCGTACCTTCCGTTTTACAGGTGGAGGGCTTGCCGTGTCAGTGATCATGCTATCCTCTTTAGCGTTCTGCGTATTGGGCCTGATATTCAGATTAGCGGCTGTGCCAGATCTGGACTGCCCCTGCTGTTGCAGATTTTGAATTTGACCTCGAAGGGAATCTACTACCCCATTAAGATTTTGTAGCATGCTTCTAAGCTGTCTATTTTCATCTCTTAGTTTTGCCAATTCCTTCTGGGAGACCATATCTGCGAAACTCACCCCCTGCTGCTCCTGGCTGCCGCTCCGCCGCCAGGCGTCCGCCGGGTCCCGTGAGCTGGAACATTCCACCAGTTCCGTCTTGTTGCCGTCTAGCCGGGGAAAGGATTCGTCCCTGACCTTGAACTCTCGCCCTTGCTTGCTCTTTGATCTGCTGCGCCGACCCGTTGGGGGTTGGTCTTGAGCTTGCGGCTGTTGATGTTGCTGCTGTTGCTGTTGAGTCAGCTTGTCCCATGCCTTCTTCTTAACGTGATGCGGGGTGCGATACATTTCCTTGCACTTCTTGTCTCCGAGAATATGGGCTTTTCCACAGAGCATGCACTTTGGCTCACAGCGATGCTCCTGTGGTGGGAGCTCCATGCCGCACCCCCTGCATCTTATGTTGTCGGGGTCCGAGCAGACATCTGAACGGTGTCCAAGTCTCCCGCACGATTCACAAACTTCATATTTCTTGCGATAAAGTTGGCACTTCAGAGGCATGCCTCCATAGAAGATCCATCGGGGCACCTCCACTTGCTCGAAGAGTATAAGCACCGTCTTGGAGTCTTTTCCAAGCCTCCGGGCTCCAACTACTCGAGGATTGTTGAGGCAATTCAATATGTCCAAGATGTACTCCACGGAGTGGTATAGAGGTATGCCATGTATTACGCCTTTCCCACAATTTTCAGGAGACGCTAAGTAGGCAAATGTGTCGATGCGATTTTCTCCGCAGGGGATGTGGGTAATTTTTGGATACTTTTCCATCTTATTAATCGCCCAAACTACCGCGAGGCATTCTTTTTCAGTGGTCGAGTAGTTAGCCTCCGCCTTCGATAATGTTCGACTTGTGTAAGCGAATACACGCTCTGTCCCGTTCTGTTTTTGAATGAGCACGGCTCCGAGGCCCTTGTTGCTGGCGTCTGTATGAACTTCAGTCTCGGCGTCCTGGTCAAAGTGCCCGAGTACAGGGGAGGTCTGTAAGCTTTGTTTAAGGCGGTCGAATGCACGCTGCTGTTCATCTGACCACTGGAAGGCGACGTTCTCCTTCGTGAGATGAGTAAGTGGTGCAGCGACATGAGAAAAATTGGGAACAAAGCGCCTATAGTAAGCACAGAGGTCCAGAAACCTCCGTACGGCGTTCTTGTCCGATGGTGTAGGAAAGGAGGCGACGGCGGCTGTTTTATCGGGATCTGGGCGAACGCCCGCGCTACCGATGACGTGGCCAAGAAATTTTAGTTCATCGTAAGCAAACTTGCACTTTGTTGGCTTCAGAGTGAGGCCTGCGCTTTTTATAGCTTGTAGTACTGCTCTCAGGCGAAGAAGATGATTGGAAAACATGCTTGAGAAGATTACAACATCGTCAAGGTATACCAGACAAGTTTGCCACTTCAGTCCGGCCAAGACGGTGTCCATAACGCGCTGAAAGGTTGCTGGGGCGGTACAGAGGCCGAACGGCATCACTTTAAACTCATATAGACCATCCGGGGTGATAAAAGCAGTCTTTTCTCGGTCGCGCTCATCAACTTCGATTTGCCAATAACCACATTTCAGATCTATGGATGAAAAGTAACGGGCATGTCGTAGATGATCAAGTGCGTCATCAATGCGAGGAAGGGGATAAACATCCTTCTTGGTGACGTTTTTGAGACGGCGATAGTCAACACAGAATCGAAGAGTGCCATCCTTTTTCTTTACTAGTACCACTGGAGCTGCCCATGGGCTGTGCGAGGGTTGGATTATATCGTCGGCCAGCATTTCTTGCACTTGGTTCTCAATAACTTCACGTTCTTTGAAAGAAACTCGGTAAGGCGACTGACGAACAGGGTGAGCAGCGTCATCGGTAATTATTCTGTGTTTGGCAATGGTCGTCTGGCGAACTCCGGATGACGTAGAGAAGCAGTCTTGGAATTCTGCAAGCAGCGCTATCAATTTGGCCCTCTCGCTTACAGAGAGATTAGGTGCAATGCTTACACCCAAAGGTGCATCGTTCTGCTGCGAAGAGAAAGAGGAGAAATCACCTTCGGACAGGGCAACAACTTGAATAGGGGCGGTAATGCTCTCCATGGTACCGAGAGTCGTGCCTTTTGTAAGGCGCTGTAGAGTGCCACAAAAGTTGGTGACTAGGACGTGTACGCAGGCAGTATCCAGCTGCGCGATACCTCGAGCAGCACCAAGACCCAGTTCAAGAAGCAGCTGAGCACTTCCTTCCAGCAGAACTTCGCCAGAA
>JAJIZL010027879.1:5635-18597 GCA_023969395.1 Amblyomma maculatum
ATTACTCAACGGTGTCAAGTCCATTTCGTGCCACAGTCTCTCGCACACACCACACATGCGGCTGGAAGGATTTTTCACAACGTGTACTTCAAATGTCCGGGTAGCAGATGCAATGTCTCAAATTCGCCTTCTCACGCTCAATCTCCCTTTGCTGCTGCTAAGCGCCGCTTTTTACGCGCTGATGGAGGCTGCGTTTCGATGGAGGTCAAAACGGCGAGATGTGCGAATGCTGTGCGATGGCAATTACACTAAAGATCCCCAGGTGATCAAAATTACTCCGGGTTCACCAATACGGCTCCTTTTTCCCTCTTTCAACTTTATCTGCTACCTTCATTGTTTCCTTCAATTTCAGCGCGGTCGGAATGTCCAAAGAGCAACTGTGACAGATACTGCAGCTTTTCATTCAATGTGAGCCAATTTATTGTTTTAAGAGGGTGCTCTTGTTATTGTTGGGGTTGTAGGAAGAAAGAAAAGAAAATTCACGGGCCTGCTAACTGGCTCTGTAGCTGAGCCACCTCGGCTGCCTCGTACGAACAGAAGAGAAAGTGACAAGAAAGAAAAAAGAAGAGGAAGAGAAAGATGTGCGCCGCAACAACAGCCGTCGTCCACAACCACCAAAGCAGTGGCGGGTGCAATGACGGCTTACAACATAAAAATTCAGTGGCAGGCTAGCACCCGCCTCAAGCGGCGGTGACCTGCCTGTCCCACATTGATTTTTATATATAGGAAGGGAAAGGTGCGGTAACTGTCTCACTTGTTTGCTCTGGACACCGCAACCGCACCATAAGGGAAGGGAGGAAGGTGTGAGTAAAAGTGGAAAGAGAGAAAGTGGAGCCGTAGTGGAGGTCTATGAAGTAATTTCGACCACCTGGGGATCTTTAACGCGCGCTGACATCGCACAGCACACGGACGCCTCTTCATTTCAATTCGCCTCCCCGGTGGCGCAGTGGCTACGGCGCTAGACGAGGCGGGATCGAATCCCGGCCTCGGCGGCAGCTTTTCGTTGGAGGCGAAAAGCAAGGCGCCCGTGTGCGGTGCGTTGTCAGTGCACGTTAAAGAACCCCAGGTGGTCGAAATTTCCGGAGTCCTCCACTACGGCGTCTCTCATAGCCTGAGTTGCTTTGGGACGTTAAACCCCACAAACCAAACCAAACCAATCATTTCGCCTCCATCGAAACGCAGACGCCAAGGTCGGGTTCGAACCCGGGTGCTCCGGTACAGTAGTCGGGCGTCTTACCACTGCACCACCTAGGCGGGGCCCACCTCCATTGCCTCATGCGGGCAAAAGAGAAAATAGAGAAGAAAAAAAAGACGGAGAGAATGACGCGCGCCGCAACAACAGCCGTCCCATCCCCAACAGGGCTAGGATTCTGAATAGGGTTGTTCTTGTTGTTGTGGATGTAGGAAGAAAGAAAAGTAAATGAACAGGTCTGCTACTGGCTCTGTAGCTGAGCCACCGCCGCTGCGTTGTGCGGACAAAAGACAAAATAGACCAAACAAGAGAGGGAGAGAAAGACGCGGGCCACATAAGCAGCCGCCATCCACCACAGAAGCGGCGGTGGGTGCAATGACGGCCTGCAACAGATAAAAATTGGTGGAAGGTTAGCCCACGTCGCCCGCGGCGGTGACCGACCTCTCCCAGCTCCATCAGGGGAATAGGGTGCACTAGAGCCCCGCTGGGGTGGTGCTGTGGTAAGACGCCCGAATACTGTGCGGGCGTTCCCGAGCTCGATCCGCACCACGGCGGCTGCGCTTCGATGCAGGCGAAAAGAATAGGCGTCCCTGTGCTGCGCGATGTAAGCGCTCGTTGTTGTTGCGGCTCCAAGAAGGAAAAGAAAATGCACGGGCCTAGCTGCTTGGTCCTGTAGCTGAGCCTCCTCCGCTGCCTCGTGCTTCGGTGGCGGAAGACGGCTGTTGTTGCGGCGCGCGTCTTTCTCTCCCTCTTCTCTTTCTTTTTTTATTTTGTCTTCAGTCCCCACGAGGCAGCGGGGGTGGCTAGGCTACAGAGCCAGTAGAAGACACGTGCATTTTCGTTTTCTTCTTCCTTCAGCTACAATAACAACAACACAACAAAAATTAGAGAATAAAGAAAAAGAAAAGGGAGAGAAAGACACACGCTACGACAGCCATCGCCGACCAACGAAGTGGTGGCGGGTGCAATGACGGCCTATAACCGGTAAAATTTCGGTGGCAGGCTAGCCCCCGCCGCAAGCAGCGGTGACCTACCATCCCAGCCCCATGAGGGCCAGCACCAACCACTTTCCTCCTGTCAGCGCACGTTAAAGTTCTCCAGGTGGTTGAATTACTCTATAGCCCTTCCCTACGGCTCCTCTTTCTCTCTATCCACTTTCACTCCCACCTTCCTCTATTTCCTTACGGCCCGGTTCAGGGGCCCAAAGAAACAAGTGTGACAGATACTGCGCCTCTCTGTCGCTCAGCGTTCAGAGTCCGCCGCCCTGTTTTGCTCTTTCCGGGGTCTCAGGCGTACCCTTAGGCTTTCGTTTTCCATTGCTAAGCTGTCGGGAGTCCGCACGAGCAATGAATTCCGGATCATCCGACTCAGCTTCTCGCAGCATTCGAAGATGCCGCGCACTGTACGCGCTCACTGTCCGCTTCTTCAGCCGTGTCGCATCTGACTAGCAAGCGCAATCGCGCAGGCTTGTATGTTCATGGACGCAGTTAGTCACGTGATCGTGAGGAGCCAGGCTTGGTGAAGGAGACTTGGTGCAGGGTGGGGGGGGGGGGGGCCGCTAAATGTTGGCGCATGCGCAGTGGGGCTGCATAACATTGCACGTGACGTCACGAGTTGGCGCAGCGCTGGTGATCGACGGAGCACTTGTGTAATGATGCAGCTGGTTGCCATGTTTACGTCGCACGAGCTTGTGGCCTATGACAGCCACAGCAAAACTCGGTTTTACTGCATAGTGTAGCTTTCGCTATAAAATGGCGAATTTTTAATGATCTTGTTACGGGAGGGCGCGGGAATTTAGCGATAGGTGATAAGCGAGATCCTCATTTCTGTAGTGTATCATGGGGGATCATAGAAGCAAAGAAAATGCCGCATGCCCCGTCCAGCTTATGTCGGAGAGCCATACCTTGGCTCACCAAGCCGCGCCATTTCTTAAATATCATACGCCTAGGCATTGAAGCCACCCCCTGTCAAATGAGAATGCCAGATTTACCAACATATCTCCAACCTATTCACCTCTTCTGAGGCAGCGACGGAAATTGCGGCGGATGTAGTGAGGCCTAGCTGTAATATATGATTTTGTTGTGATTTGATATTACAAAGAGGCTCCAAGGTCTTAAATTTCTAGCCTCGTGATTTGATTTGCAAGATTAGCCAGTCAGTGAAATTGGAGATACAAGAAAAGCGAGGAAACCTTTACATTAAATTTTGCAGGTACACTGGCGGATCTTTTTTTTTTTTTTGTCGAACTGGAGCACTGGAGCAACCGTCTACTCTCGCGGAGGCTAACAAAGCGCGGTTGAGTTAGCTATTTGCGCGGGCGTTAAGTCTACATTTACAGAAAACTAAGCCTGATCAATGGATGCGGCACAGCTGCTCGAAAGGGGACAGAATGATTTGGGATGCAAGGGTGCATTTTATTGGTATAATGTAAGAAGAATATTCAAATAAAAAAAATGTAAGGAAGCGTAACCCAGTTTATTATATCACGCAGGGAAAAATATGATGCTGAGCTATACCTATAGGATGGTAGTGGAACGGCGAGTTTTAAATTCCGATCTGTGCCTTCTGACAGAGGTTGCAGCCTTCGCAGCAATGAATGTGATCAAAACGAAAGGCATCGGTTTTGGCTTCTCGCCTCTGTTCGGCAAAGCCCAGCAAACACTGAAATATACCTGCCACGGCTAAAATGTAAACGGAACGTCTAAAAAAGAAACCCGATGCAGATTTTGATCAGGGTGCAAAACACACGAGGCGGAAGTGCGTCGGCAGGCCGCACAATTCGCAAGATTGAAAATCAATCCCGACATTGCTATTCGACCCGAGGGAGCATCGTCATTCAACAATGGGCACATTCTATTGGCGCTACCAACTCGGCAACAAAAGCTCATATGTGACAGCAAAGAATGTGGGAAACAGACTTTTCGAGATTCTTTCGCCAGGCTAAGTTTCGCCAGGCGCCAAGTTTCACTTCAGGCTAGGGAGAAAAGCGGGTATGATTGCCTTTGATACTTGTGGTCGACATTTTGATTGGAAATGCACATAACTCGATTCTGACGCACAAGTAAGTTCCTTCTGACGCACACGATACCTTCATCGAGAAGCCAAAAAATAACTAAAGATGTTTACACGCATTAGTGCTGACATTCAAATCAATGTAGGCTTCTATGTAATAAATCATGTATAATTACGGTACAAAAGGAGTTTCCATACAAAGGTTGGCGTCATGGCATTCCACGTGGATTAATTGACAAGGTACCGGTCTACAGATCGCATGTTTTATGTAACCTGCTCATAGTTTGTAACGCGCAACGACCGTGATGGTAATCGTGGTAATGATGGACGTTCAAACATTTATGCGTGCCCACTGCCCACTCATTCATAACTAATGGTAGCATCATGGAGAAAGTTTCTTTTGTTTACATCTATACCAGACACTAAACATATTCTTTCTGTAACTTTTAGAATTTATTCGCAGTTTAACGAAAATTGTAGCCGATTGATAGAAAATTCTAACCACCGTCGCTCCTGTCTTTCCATTTATGTCATGCTTCACAGCAGCAGTGTAAAAGAAGTATTACAGTTTTGATGAACGTTTGGGCTGGTAAAAAATTCATTATAATGCTTTATCACCAGCCCAAGAATGCTGTCTTGAGCCTCTTCCTGGTAGATATTTCTTCCTGGCCAAATTAAAGAGCGCAGTCGTAATGTACGCACCGGAAATGTGTAATGTCCGGAGATCTTTACGCTGTGTGGATATATTTCAACTTTCATTATGTATTGGTCGTACGCAATGTCGCCAATCACTTGAATAATATTACGATTTAGCGCTGGAGGCGTCAGCGATTGTTCACGTTATAAAGAATCATAGCGTGTAAGGCTTTTGAAAAGCATTAAGGCCTGCCACTCATAAAAAAAGAATATTTCACGTTACAAAAATGCCAGAAATTAAGAGACAGCCCGAACTTCACAATACGTCTGGTGACGTTTTAATTACTCCTTGTAGAATTAAACATTTCCTGCTTCACGCGCTCGCCGCAAAACTACTCTCAGTTTCTCTTGATCAGCTCAATTTTTCGATTTGTTGTGCTTGGGTAAGGTGAAAGTAAAATGAGTCGTTTTTCAGCTCAACGCAAGACACAATGTTTATTAGTACTGGTAACTGAATATTTCATACACCACTTCAGGCATTTATGCAGAGAAAACAGACACAAAAAAAAAATTCGCCTGCAAGGTGGTTATTCTTTTCTACCTAGAATGATACAATCAATGCCTTTGATCGCCGTTCTGCCGCCTAGCTTCAAAACAACGGAAAGAAAACAGTGACGCTAGACTAATTTGTTTACAAAAATGAGCGGTAGTGACGGTATATACGGTAAATTGTTCACTTTTCGTATGTTACAACATTTTCTTTTAAGGAGGCTTTCATTTTGTAGAATGCAATAAACTGCCCCCTAAGCCCCTAGAGTCAGTCGATAATGTAGATTTATAGTAATCAAGTTTATGTCGTTGTTGTAGCATTGATAGTTACGTTAAGATTGACTTCCTGATAGAAAGCAGTCTCTACGGCTGCTTTTTGAGTACAACGTTTAATTTTATAGGGAGCATCAGCTAGACGATATCTAAAAAAGACGTGTGAGCACCAAAATCATACTTGGGTCCTACTTGGCCTGGAGGTAATTGTGATTAAGGTTTGTGTTATAGGTCCCAAAAGGCGACCCGGTAAGCAGGATGACCAACGAGCATTTTCATTGAAAACAAATTCTTTCTTGTGGAGAAATCACAAGCTTGGATCTATGGCCATACCAGAAGTTACACTTAATCAACCTTTATAAGAATTCAATCTACTCTGTCTTTCACATATCTGAAGCAAACTGAGAATTTGTGAGGATGCTTCCAATTTTTTTAGCAGTGAGGGGATCAAATTTTGCAAGATCAGGAATCGGAGGGTATGCGCGTTTCTTACGGACATTATCTTATTATTGGTCGTTAGTGTTATATACTACAATATTTACACACGCTCGTTTTCTGCCTGATGGAGAAATCTATGCTAGACATTCATCACGGCCGGTTATAAAAATACAACCACCTGTTGAGCAAATATTGTGCTCCTACTGTGCATTGTTCAGAAAACACTTCTGATACTTTTCTCGAGCTCATGTGTACTGAACACAGCCTTCTTACCCATGCGGCCCGTTATTCACACTCTGCTTATGTTATCACTGTAATTATGTGGTAGCTTATTAACACAGTCACTATAGGTTCAAGAATACAATAATTCAAGAGTAACAAATTTCGCAAAACGCTCCTACATCTGTTCTTGGCAATAATCGTTGAGAGTGCAGCAACGTAGAGGGTAGACAGTGGATGGAGTTCGAGAAAGTTGACCACTTCGCAAGCTCCTTTTCTGCATACATACGGCTGTTTCAAATATCCGAGCCTGAATCAGCTCTTCACACAGCGTAAAGAGAGTTGTCCCTGTTCCGAGTAATTTTCAGATATCCTCATCTGCATCAACTGGGGCTTTTTAAAAAACTGTATGATTAATCAAAAGCCCAGTGATTGACCAAAAGCCAGCTGTCCAAATGGGTAAACTTCTCCGACGGGAGCGATAATACTCTTTTCTCTGTGGTATACGTACAAGAGAAGTCTTCGTTATTCTGAGGGGGAATTCAAGTACACCATGTGGCCCACATGGTCCACATCTTCTATCTTATGTGCATTACAAAGATTGCGTAAGTTCCTAATACCACACTGCGTCTGAATGTTATGATGCCCTTTTTTTTGGCGTTTTAGTACAATTATGCGAGGAGCATTCCTATCGCGTACTGTGGTTGGAACTAAGCGCGCGCAAAAGCCGCGTTAGTGTATTTGCCTCTTTTTAAGTAAGTGTTTGAACAGTGAGAGTAAGTGCAACAGATGAGTACTGCCTTAATGCGATAGGAATCGGAGTAACGTCAGGCAATTGCGGGCTTCCTAACCTTGTGACAAAGCAAAATATACGTCATAAATCCTACTTGAAGCTGCATTGAATACCTTGCGCTAACATGTTAGAAGGTACAACATAGAAAAACAAAAACAGCTTTAGTACACGACATATAAAAAAGTTAACGGAATGCTCCAGCAGACTCATAATAACTATTATTTCTAATTGAAGCTTGTTTTGGCTTCGCAACACTTGCCATCGTTCAAATAAGAGCTTTTTAGGAAGAGACACTTAGTTTTAAGCAGGGCACTCAAGCAAATCAACAGCGTAAATTGCTGCAAGGGATTCACTCCTTTTTAAAGCTCGCAGCTAGAACCAACACGGCAAGTCCCCCGAAATATGACTACCAGGGCTTTCAAGACATAGCCACGAAGGCAGATTTATTATGCACCAAGGTCCGGCTCAACGAACTAGGACACACAATTTTCGCGCAGCAGAGTGAGGCGTAAAAGCGCAGACTCCGTGATGCAGCAGCTCTCTGGCTTTATAATAAAGCCTACAATGGCAAGCCATGTACGCCGACGGCCACAAGAACACAGCGCAAACAGGGAGCACGAACGTGCCGTCCCATATTCGCAATAATCTGGAGCAGAGAGGTATAAACACTAGAAGGAAATGAAAGCAACGTAGTCTCATTCGAGAATGCGTAATAATTTAACAGTGTTCAGAAGGCCCGTCTTTGTTGTGAAAATTTTCGGCTTCAAGGATTACTACTTTTTTTACTCCCTTCATGTTTCATCGTGGCGACACGAATAAAAGTATTTTTCTTTTGAACAGCCTGGAACAGCACACCTAAAGATACCCCATCAAACGACACATTTTTTTAAGGTATATCTTTCAATAACGCAGCTATTCTTGACTAGAAAATACTTTTTGCAAAATATTTCTTATAACTGAAACTTCTACCCGCTATATTGTGAGCAATAATAAGGCTATAAATGAATTCATTTCCCTGTCTCTCGGAAGTCGAGCCTGCTGGGTAGGTTGACAACCATCCATCGCATCGAACAGCGCGATAAACACAGGACAGCGCTCGTTCCGAGGGGTCATTTTATCTGTCCAAATGTTTGTTGCGCTGTTTAATGCCATGGGTTCCTAACTCTCCTATACAACTATTTCCGTCTTCAATGAAAAATGCGATATCCGAAGCAACTTATTTATGCCAGA
Source organism: Amblyomma maculatum (assembly GCA_023969395.1). Classification (NCBI taxonomy): domain Eukaryota; kingdom Metazoa; phylum Arthropoda; class Arachnida; order Ixodida; family Ixodidae; genus Amblyomma; species Amblyomma maculatum. The sequence goes on from JAJIZL010027879.1 coordinate 13,978, forward strand.
ACTGTATAATGTAGGCACTAGAGCAGCCCCTGACTCTGCACGTATCACTTCCGAGCGTCGTCCATTTGTGCCTCTTCTCTTGCCGGTATATTGCCGACAATTCACGCTATCCTCAGAGGTGAGAAACAATTTTGCTTCTGCAGCACTGTTCCTTATAGTAATTGGGGCGCCGCCATGTGTCGATTAAACGAAGCGAAGAGTGGGACGATGATATGCAGAATATATATCGCTGTGGCGAAATTCTGACGCAATCCTCGTTTTGTCAGCGTGCTGCGTAACGTCATGGCATTTGACAGTTCATTTAGCATCTCCCGTCTCGTCAAGTTGGAGCAAAGCTTGTGACCTAAATTATAACTGGTCACATGCTTACCTTACAGTAAAGATGTTTAAAGCTGTCAACCTCAGTGCCACTCTCTGATTGCTGAAGCGCGTAGAAAGCCGTGCCAAACATTCCCTTCGCAGGTCATAATGGGTTTTAGTGGAGTTATGTCTCGGCTGATGTTTTCCGTAAAAACCATTCCTGCTGTAAAAATAGGTAGCGTTCTTTCTATGCTATGAATCTCATTGGTGCATGACAAAGCTTGCATTTAACCATCACATTGGTAATTTTTTCAGAAGATGCGCAGGACTGCCCATAATCACTCGCACTTAAGGCGAAGCTATACCAGCTTTATCGTCATTGCACTAAGACCTACATAAGATGTTTATGAAAGCTAGTATGAAACACTATGGGAACTGTAGATAATGCTTGACAACTATTAAAATATCTGTGTTTTTTCATTCAAAGTCTCCGCCTGCTCGGAAGAAGGTATGGTTCATTCGGCCAGAAAGTTGAAAGGCGCACACAACGAAAAGTCATTTGATTCCCTTCAAGCGCATAAACAGGCGACAGACCTCGCTTTGGTTCCTGACAATCCTCACGCATATTCACGACAGACAGCTCCATCAGGCGTCATCTCTTCCGAATTCGTAAACTCGGAACCCGGCTTCGGGCACATGGAGAAGCTGATTTGCATATCCCAAGCGGCCGCGTGGCATTCAGAAAGCGCGCAGTCTGTGCATAGGCGTCGCAGGTCTCGCTCTCCCCATTTTATTCCCCAGTAGAAGCGAGAAGCGTGTGCCGCTTTCTCATAAGCCTCTTCACCCGAATTCATGCAATGATCCCTCATAGATCTCCAACATTACCCGAACAAAGTGCTGATAAAAAAAAACTATAAAGAAAGGCAGAGAGCACATTAAGATTGATGCGCAAACAAAAACTAGGCTTTGAACCCAGGAGGTATATCCTCATTGTCGCTTGGTTTTGAGATTGCTGGCACTCTGGCGTTCATGGCATTCAATGCCAAAAAATAAGGTGGAAGCAAAAAGCATTATTGTGCAAGTGTCATGAATTAATAAAGTAAACATAATTTACATGTTGTTTGCAATTAACAGTAATTAGAAGAAGTCACAACATAGCATTGCGGCAGGAGGCTTGAAGCAGCAAGCAGGGGGAATCAGTGTTTCAGACAGCCATCTATTTCCAACATTTAGGGTAGTGCTTGTTACCCCATAGCCAAAACAATATTAGACACGCTAAATATTTTAGCTTTAAAACGAACCATTTTAATCCCACCCCTTACATAGGACAGGAAGGAATTTATAAGTATTATTTCAAACCATGCCCACCGATGAACATATTTTGTATTCTTTTATAATGCACTCCAACCTCAAAATCATTACTTATATGTTTTCCCTCTAATCTCAAAATCAGTACTGATATATTTTCAAAGAAAAATAAGTCGAAATTATCTCATGTCTAGTATTGTTGAACGCAACGCAATAAAACAGTCCCAGATATTCTCCAGAGGAGGTTCTTTAGATAATGGGGCCGAATATTTTTCACAAAGCCGTGGTTAATCAGTTTATCCCTTGGAGAGCGCTGTTTATCTCCCGCATTCTGTGTAATTGGCTTATTCAAGATATGATGACCCCGCAGGGTTGACGCAGTGGTTACGGCACTCGACTGCCGTTCCCATGGACAAGGGTTTGAAACCCAGCCTCGGCGACCGCTTTTCGGGAGAGGCGAAAAGCAAGGCGCCCGTGTGCTGTGCGATGTCAGTGCACGTTAAAGAACCCCAGGTGGTCGAAATTGTCGGCGTCCTCCACTACGGCATCTCTCATAGCCTAAGTCGCTTTGGAAAGTTAAACCCCATAAACCAAACCAAGTCGTGATGGCAGTCGGTTTAAGGTGTTGCGTCAGGCCTATCTTTTGAGTGACAAAAGTTGTTTATTTTAATTGCATGCAAGTATAAGTCGAAGTCGTCCTACGCTTGCAAATGTTTAGCGCTTATTCCTTCGCAGGGGTGCTGTTGTTAGGGCACGCGACTGCTGAGCCGGGTACTGAGGTTCTAACAGGGCATATTAAGGATGAGAGGAAAATTCAGTGCCCCAATCTACCGTTAGATGAGAGGGCCCGTTAGGAAGCCTACATGGTCAATATTATAAAGTTCATTGTAGTTGCCTTGGTCATCTGATTTGATCGACTTTGGGTTGTGCATTTCATAGACAATATGGAAAGCTTAGTGAACGTAATATGAAATACCCAGCAACGGTAGAAGTCAAAGCATGCTGCATTCAGTAAAAACGAGCTATTATTGGTTATCAGTACATTGCCTTTCCAAGAGGAACAAACAAAAAAACGGTTGATTGCTTGCGGTTGGCGGCAGCTTAAGAATTTCGCAGTGGGTGATTAGAAATATATTTCACCTAACTCTATATTTTCTCGACTGAGTGCATTCGTCAAAGATGTCGAAAGTCTAGGACGTCCTTCTCTCACATTAAAAAAACAAAACAATAAATCACTGTTTTTTTATAAACACTGTATAATTCCGGCTTGCTAAGGTGCCCTATGAGAACCAATACTCTTTTAATGCGAAAGCTGTACTATTCGCTCTTTCAAGCCTTCGCGTGACCCGGCCGCAGTTACGTCTTTCCCACGTGACGCTGTGACGTCACACCTCACGTGACAGGCGGGCTGTCAGGAGCTGCCAACTTGGGTCTCTCGTTTCACATGACACGGTTATGTCAGAATCAGCCTGTTAGGACCCTGGCATTCACGTTACCCCTATAGGCCACTAAGGCACGTTCATATAGATTGGTTAAAGCGGGGTTTTATATGTGGGCTGAGGAAGAAGGAAAAATGAAGAACGCTCGGTCACCCGCAGCGAATGCTTTCGCTCAATATTTGGTTCAGCAGCGTTGAACCCTTGTAATGTTTAACACCTGAATAGTTGCGTTTAAATAATGGGAGTTGTGGATGGTGGGATGCAAAATATTACCGCGTTTACGGTTTGGTGGTCACTTAGGTGCAATATAAAAAGATGTTTCAAATACGCTTTTTTTAAATGCTATGTTAAAAATTAGCTTCAGTGGTAAGCTTAAATTTTATACTGAAAAAAAAATAAACTCTCGCGAAGCCTTGCTCGTTTTGCAGTCTTGTGATATTTCTTACAACGGCGTATCGAACGTAGACATGTTTCGTGTCCCTTCTCTTTGTCGTTCCATTGATATTGTGATTTTCCTGCTTGTCAAAACTGCGTCCTAATCTGGGACAACTGTAGTTCAATTCTGATTCATAATACTATTTGATCTCCTTCGCTGTGAATACCTTTGCACTCGTGACACGCTTTTTTGGTGTACATTGCAAGTCCAGATAACGGGCACATCGCCTTTTATTCTGAGAAACTTGCGTAAAGTTGTAAGTTACTCCTAGCCACAATTATAAAAATTAGCTTCGAATGCACAACGAAAATCACTTTTTTTAAATTTTCCTGCGCTTGCAGTGAGGCGATAAATTTCAAATATCAGACCAATTAAGTGAGTTTGTTAAAACATTGGCGATGCAACGGCGGAATATTGTTGAAAGCTGCTCTAAACATTTTCAAAGAAATGATCCATTCTTCCCTTGTGTAACTAAATTATATTTATGGTATTTGTTCACAACACATAGGACTGCCATGAAAATAATCAATAAGATATGCTTTGGACGTTATATACCTAAAAACTTCAATACCAGTTCGGTAGGATATGCAGATATATTAGGTGTTTTGGCGGAGCTTTAGAACACCCGAAAGAGCTGCGCTCACTTGTACTTTCTCACAATCCACCTAAATGTTTTGGGTACCCGAAAAATAGATATAGACTTACACGGAATCTACTTGCGTGATGCTGCTATATATTTTACTCATAAAACATTCCTTTTATACATTTGGTAATGCCTTAAGCGCAATTTTTGTCAGTCTTCATGTCTCAAAGCTTAATATGAACCATATAACTTTGTTTGTTGAGAAACCATTGCATTAGGCATATTTATGTAGAGATTTGGCAAAAAAAATCTAGTAAATAACATTTAAGTCGAGGCTTTCATTGTCAAATGGTGTTCAAGCAATCTTCGTTCCAGTTCCATGAGCATCAATAACAGCAATCAACTGAATCTCTGCCAAAGCCTTGCGCGTTCGATGTCTCCGTATGACCTCTGGATTGAAAAAGAAGCTTAATCAGAATTGCACTGAAATCCGAAAGAATAAAGACCTCTATGAAGAAGACACACACACACACACACACACACACACACACACA
>JAJIZL010027879.1:28597-44637 GCA_023969395.1 Amblyomma maculatum
TTCATATATATATATATATGAATCACTCTGTTAGCTGCAACAAAAAAAAAAACTTGGAAAAGCAGCAAAGTAAAAAAGAAAACCAGTATAGAAAATAATTTCTGTAATTTTACTAAACTCCTTTGTTAGTTGCAGGCAGAAATCTACTGCAAGGTTACAAAAAATACAAAACAGAAAACAAAGCGTAACAGAAGACCTCTGGAAGGGCAGCTACCAGAAAGATCCTGTATTTCAATAGTTTTACAATGCAATGCTCAAAACGCAAGGAATTTGGCGACATACCTTAGGAAATAATGACTAAAGTTGCTTTCCTTCTCGAGCATGGAGTTAGATAGATTATTTTATATTTGTACGTATAATTATTTATTTATGGTAATCACCGATATGATCTGTTTTATTGATGGTACCAAAGTGAAAACAAAAACTGCAAATTATGTACAAGCCGGAAAAAATGGTCAAACATTTGTTTCAGCAACAGTGAGTATAGTATAATATTATGTCTTCCATCCGGCGATTAAAACCGCTGAATAGGAGAACAGTTTTTAGTGCAGTAATTTCTATTGAATAAGGGAGCTTCTCAACTGCTTAAAAAGTATAAGCTGGCTATACCTGATGAGAAGGGAACCGTGCACAGTCAGCCTATGCTCAAGACGGAGGTCACCAGAGTAGCCTGTAATTCGTTAGGCCGGCCTTTCGCGCTATGATTTTCCCCTGAACACGTAATTACATTATATATGGTGTGTAAATTATTTTAAGCATTACTGATTATCAGCAGGGGCATGCACTAATTTCCACTGCAACCTTCAAAAGAGGAAAAATATAGTTTATGCACAGATAAATCATACAAAGTTGTGCCAATACAAGGCTGAAGAGGTTTGCAAGAACGGCTTTCTCGGGTAATTCGTTAACTATTCATTAGGATCAAAACAAAAAAGAAGTTCTCTCACAGATTCATTTTAAAGTTTCAGATGTCGACGAAATTCAAAATATGTTGTTACGTTTTATTTATTATTTTATATGTATGATTTGCATCCACTTGCTGCTCAAGTCCATCGATTTTTCTTCTCGCCTTACCTTTAAATTTCTCTCAGTCGTTTTGTAAACACTCAGTTACGCAGGTTAGCACAGGACGTAATGTTTATGCCTTCTCTAGATCAAACTGCGCGCAGTTGCTTATTTTATTATAGCCAGTATTGTGCTGTGCACAAACCAAAGGGCTGATTGTTTTCGCCTACCTAAGCGAAAATAAAAGGAAATCACTTTTTATGGAGCTGACACACGCATACAATGCAGAACTCGATGTACAACATTGTCAAAATGCTCTTTCGAAGAGATGTTCTGTGTATACGAATTGCTTTGTAATGTTTCTATTGTTTAGTTTTTAACTAGAAGCCTTGCAAGTGTACCAAAATACCCTTCTGTCCCCGCTTTAAGGAGAAATTAATGCGTTGGCAGACCTAAGTTGGTCAACATATCCTCTGCTTGACGGAATAGCCGCAGGCCAGCGTCAGGCATGCACATTTCACCGAATATTCGATAAAGAACGGCCCATAAACTGCTACCTTTGGTGACCAGCAAGTGAAATGGGCTTCAAACATTCAAGCTTTCAGCTTCAAGGTAACGCGGTTCTACGTCGGACAGACTGTTTTGAATATCGAAACCTCAATAGGCTACCACAGAATGCCGAAGTAATGTTCAGAAGGGGCGAAATGTATAATGCCCATAATAAATGTGCAAGATTTCAAGACGAGATATAATTTTGGTAACAACTCACTCACTCTCATTTTGCATTTCTAAGCAATGTTCAGCTTCATCAACCTAAATTTTTCGCCGCAAAAAGTGGTTCAATAAAATTTCTCAAATTAACCTTCCCTCATTTAAGATGCTGTTTTCATTTTTTTGTAGCGTCTATTATTATCCGCCCATCTCACAGTATTCGATGCCATGCCATGCTTGTTCAAACGATGCTGTTTTCATTTTTTTGTAGCGTCTATTATTATCCGCCCATCTCACAGTATTCGATGCCATGCTATGCTTGTTCAAACGGTTTGATTGGTTGGAGTAAGATTTGAAATAAGGGATAACTGGGTGGTGTGGGAGAGAATACAAGATAAATATATCATAGGATAGCATAACATTGGAAGTGGGTGCCAACTAGTTTGGGTAGAGTCATGTCGATGGATATATGTGCTTTAGCATAACTTCTATTATGATATTTTTGGCTGACTAAAGCTTGCTGGCAGAAGAAGGCTTCGTTTGCCTCGTGACAGCGTTGCCCTGTTCGCGATTCTCTGCCTGAATCACTTCTATTTGCCCGTTCTGCTCGCTGACCAAGACAAATCACCAGCGGCAGTATGAGAGGCCTCTAGATTGATGCCCAGCGGCGTAAGCCGTGTCGGTTTCGCGGATCAAGTTTGGAAACGCTGGGTAATAGTCGGGCTCCTGGAAGAGTGGCAGACATAGTTATTGCTGGTTTCACCATGCCGGCTAGGGAAAGGCAGGCAGACAGGCAGTCTACTGAATTGGTCTTCACTGTTTACATTTGCTCTTGTTTTAGTGGTAAGGCACTGATTGCCAAAGGATAGCGGCTGTGATCAGGAGGTAGACGAGCCGTTCGGGAAAGTGCTGAAAGATATATATAGTGGCTGCACAGCAACCATAGTTCTGCATAAAGCAAGTAACAAAATTTCCATAAACAAATGTGTTAGGCAAGGAGACACTATCTCCCCAGTACTATTCACAGCTTGCTTAGAGGAAGTATATAGAGACTTGGAATGGGAGCAGTTAGGGACAATGCTAGAGGGAGAATACCTCAGTCACCTGCGATTTGCTGATGACATTGACTTGCTAAGCAACTCGGGGGATGAACTGCAAAGAATGATTGGTGACCTAGACAGGAAAAGTAGAAAGGTAGGCTTGAAAATCAATATGCAGAAGACTAAGGTAATGTTCAACAGCCTCGGGAAGGAGCAGTAGTTTGCGTTAGGTAGCGAATCACTGGAAGTAGTAAGCGAATATGTCAACATAGACCAGGTAGTAACCAAAGATCCGGACCATGAAAAGGAAATCACAAGGAGAATAAGATTGGGATGGAGCGCATTTGGCAAGCACTCGCAGATTATGACTAGAAGCTTACCGTTATCGCTCAAGAGGAAAGTATACAACAGTTGCATCTTGCCTGTACTCACCAATGGGGCTGAAACGTGGAGGCTAACCAAGAGAGTTCTACTTAAGTTGAGGACAACGCACAGGGCTATGGAACGAAATATGGTAGGGATAACATTAAGAGATAGGAAGCGTGCAGACTGGATCAGAGAAATCACTCAAGTTACCGACATTCTAGTGGAAATTAAGAAGAAGAAATGGACATGGGCAGGACATGTGGTGCGAAGAGAGGATAACGGATGGTCGCTGAGGGTAACAAACTGGATTCCAAGGGAGGGAAAGCGTAGCAGGGGGCGGCAGAAAGTTAGGTGGGCGGATGAGGTTAAGGAGTTGGCTGGGGTGAGGTGGATGCAGCTAGCACAAAACCGGATTAATTGAAGAAATATGTGAGGAGAGACCTTCACCCTGCAGTGGGTATAGTCAGGCTGGTGATGATAATGATAATGAGCGTCTGTGCTTCTCCTCCGTCTGATCAGGTGATTTTCCTTAGGATAGAATGGAGCTGGGCCAGAGAATATCGGCAGTTCACAAATGCGTTGCATTCAACCATTCACACGAGATTCTAATGAGGTTACCAAAAGAGAGAACTTGTGACTGGGAGGAAAAATAACGGAAGGCCCAGTCCGAAGAGCGAAGCGCGCATTATCCACATTCCGCGCAGTGGGTTTGTACAACAAACATCGCATAAAAAAAATAAAAATCATATTTTGTACCTTGATATGATACGAATACATGTAAACTAGAAATCTATACTGTACCATGTGCGATTATTCATTTACTCCGAAGGCCTAAATTTCAAACATCCTCTAATTTCATGTCCAGAAGGTTAAACTGTTCCGACAATTGTGCTTTTTTTCAGTCATTTATTGCTTTGTTCGTTGCTCTGTACAGAAGTTGAGTTTTGTAGCTTAACAGGAAGTGACCTTACGGGTATCAAGAATATTGAAAATTTAAAAGATTGTAGAATACAAAGTATAGGGGGTGTTTGTCGGGGCAGTTACGCTATGGATATTCTGTCGACACTGATACACGCAAGCTCCCATTCACCCCGACCCTTTGTCAATACTCGAACCACCCTGACAGCCCCCTACTTCGTCCTTCTCCTCCCGCGAACTGTCTTCCACTTCTGTACAAAACACGCCCGAAGCCAACGTCCCCCTGCGCATCTGAAGAAGTTGTCAGTATGTGTTTACATTATGGGACACAGGCAGAGCAACACATACTATTATAGTGTTGCACCGTGGCATCGCCTTTTGATTTAACAAAAAGGTGTCGCCACCATTCGGCTTACAGGTGCTTCTTTTTTGTTGCTTTCACACTTTTCTGTTTTTACGTTTGACAGCAGCCGCCAGTCACATTAGGATAGATATAGTAGAGGGACGAATTTTTAATATTGTTACGAAGAGGCAAGCCGATGAAGACAGGAGACAGAACATGACCGATGACGATGGTAGATCACGTTTAATGAATGTTCGCGGGCCTAGCGCGAGCGCTCCTGCCCGCGCCACTGCCCGTTTCTTCATCCTTGTCGTCCGTAACATGACCCGGGGCCACCGAGCGATCGTCCCGATCGTGGACGAGGAAGTTTAGCGATGTTAATAATTTTATGGCATGATGATGGGCGTGTCTGGATGCTTGAAGAAGAAGAGGAAGAAGGAAGAATAGAACGGCTTGCCGGTACGATGTCTGATGCGTGGGTGATCCGCCTCCCTTGGAGCTGTCAACCATCCGTCACCAGAGTCCATGGGACCGATGGCTCGAGGTCACGTCGGGCAGCTTGGGCGGGGGTTGCGTGTTCGTGTCCATCGGTTCCTTCGGGTCATTCGGGTCTTTCGGGTCCTTCATCTCGGCTCTGATCGATATGTCTGTTCTCCTTGTCTTCAGGTCCAGGCTGGGGGCTGGGCGGTGGTAGTTGTTCAGGTCTGGGCTTGAAGGGCTGGGGCGAAGCTGCTCGACGATGTCCCTGGGCCCTCTGTGATGGTCCCGGCTTGAAGATGGCGTGGATGCTCCAAGGCGAGGATGGGGATGCCGTACCCCGCACCTCCACCAAATGTTACGAAGCGGCAAGCCGATGAGACAGGAGACAGAACATGACCGATGACGATGGTAGATCACGTTTAATGAATGTTCTCGGGTCTAGCGCGAGCGCTCCTGCCCGCTTCTTCTTCCTTGCCGCCCGTAACAATATGCTTAAATTAAATAGCGGCGGCAGGAATAGTACAGAAAAGCAAATATCCTGAGAATGTTCCCGACGAGCATACGCAGTTCGTTTTTCCAAAAGCAGAACAACTTTCTTGCAAAGGTCACCATGCGGATGCTACAGTATAGCCAATGCTCTAAAGCGTGGCAGCAGTAAGAGGCAAAAACAAAAGCAAGTAAGCAACCTCTGATTACGCATCCTCCATTGGCCTTCAACTTTCTGTGTGTAAAACTAAATACACGTCAGTCGCCAACCGCTGGGGACGCCGTAAACTTGCCTCAAATCCAATTCGTCTCTCTCTATCAGGCACCCCAATACAAGAAAGTTCGAGCCTGAAAATTCTGGGCTTAACAATTCACCAATCAGGATCAGCGACTGCTTGGCTCTCTCAGGCAAAAAAGCAAGCACTTCAAACTATAAGTTTAATAAGAAGAATTGCACCTAAAACGGGTGGTGCTGGCTCGTCTGTTGCAGGCCAGTTAGTGAGAGCGGTTCTGCAGCCCCGTTTTGTTTATCAGGCCCAGTTCCAGCATCTTACAAGGGCACAATGGGATCGCCTTGAAGCCGTAAATCGAGAAGCTATGAGGACCATAACATGCCTTCCACGAATCACACCGGTCGTAGCGTTACAGGAGAATGCGCAGCTCAACACCATCGATGAACTGGTGCAGCAGTGCTCCCACCTGCGCCAGTTCTCCCTCCCTGGAAATTTATACAGTTAGGAGACAACAAGCCAACTGACATCTGCAGACCGACGTCTGCCAACTCTGCATTGTTGCTACGCCAGAGATTTGAAGAGCAAGATACTAACCTGCCTCAAGATTCCATAGTAGTGTACGTAGATGGAAGCCTGCAAGGCTGTGAAGCCAAAACGGCAATCCACTGTCCGCGGAGACCTAGCCTGAATCAGACAACTACGTTTCAGCTTTCGGAACCACTTACATCTTTCTGCGCTGAGCTTGTGGCAGTTCAGGAGGCACTCTGCTCCGTGACTTCTATAACCATGCTCCCTACAGCCCACATTGTCATCCGCACTGACGCACTTCAAGCAGTACGTCTGCTCCGACGTGTCAGCCGCTGCCCTAAAATTTGCCAGGACATCCACCAGCTTGCGGCGCGCATCCCACAATCAATACGCATTGAGTGGGTCCCACGGGATCTGCTGCCTTCCCAAAGTCAAGCTGATTTTGCAACCCGCCTCGTGAACCAAGACGCATCAATCCCACGGCTTCTCGAAGTCGACGACGCTACCCTCCTTATGTCAAGAAAGGAGCACCTCCGGCGCCGCACACGTGCACTTATCCCTCCGTGTGCGATATCCCTTCCCCGCGGTCTCACCCGTGTAGAGGAGGTTGCGCTTAGGAGGATCCGGGTCGGTGTTGCCCTTACACCAGCTGTAACTAGGACGTGGTCATACTTCCAACACTTATATCCTCGCCCAGGATGCCCGATCTGTAACAACGAAGATGTCGAGGCCGACATCCACCACTTGCTGTGGGACTGCCCAGCACTCAAGCCCACACGAATCCGGCACCTGAGAATAGCTGGCCTTTCAGCAACCAATCCTGCCTCATACGTCACTTGGACGCAGGGACCTCATCATCGCTCACTTCTGGACTTCATAAAATCAGCCAACCTTTTTCCATTCATTTAATTATTTGATTCATCGTTCATCTCATAACCTACTGATGCCCTGAGGCAATAAATATCGACTAAAAAAAAGCAAGTAAGAGATATTCGAAAGCATGTGTGCGGTGTAGTATCAATTACGAGATATTGTGGGTCATTTAAAATGCTAAACGAGTCGGTGGTTAGTAGAGCAAACGACCAGATGGTTTTCCTCAACTCTGCTGCGGATTTGTGATATAAATGTAGAGCGTACCATGACAGAATGTCGGTGGTGTTGTTGATTGCGAACATTTCTCCGCCTAATGGTGGATTTCGAAAGCTCTGTGTAGTTGCTCTTGAACACACTAGGTACCGCGGCATTCTGCTAGCGTCCCGCTTTGAGCCAAGTATAATCAATGGAGTTTAGTGCAACGGCTATATCGAAGAGGGTCGCCACTATTACTTTCATTGAATACGGTTGGCAAGATAGGTGGGCTTTTTCAAGAGTGTTGAAAACGTCAATTGCCGACGGCCTTGCCACAAAGCTTTGTTAACTCATTTGGAGCCTATGAGTAGCTAACATTTGGGTATTTTTGAATTTTAACCTTTTTGTTATTCTGTTCAGTTCAGTCATGTCCGACTCTTCGTGACCCTATGGACCATGTCACGCCACGCTTTCCGGTCTCTCACTATCTTCCTAACATCACATAACTTCATCTGCAGTGCCTCGAGGATGCCATCTAACCTTCGCGTTCGCTGCCTACCCCTTCTCCGGCGACCCTCAACCTTTCCCAACATCTAATCTTTCTCCAGCGACTCCTCTCTTCTCAGCAGATGACCAAAGTAGCTGAGCTTTAACTTTAAAATTTGACCCTCCAATGAGCAGTCAGGGTTTATGGTCGACAATATCGACTGATTTGATCTTCTGGCAGTCCAAGAAACTCTCAAGAGTCTTCGCCAGCACCACAATTCAAACGCGTCAATTCTTCGGCGATCAGCCTTTACACGCATGCTAATAGTCATTTTGAAACACTCCCTGGTGATAAGCTCAGTATATCGTACAACATAACACTTTGGAAGCTTTCGTGCCGCATTTAAAGCGGACATGATACTTATCTGCGCACCAGACTCTTTTGGAAATTGTCTGAGTGGGGTTGAATGCATCTAAACGTAAACTTTAACTCTAAATTACATAGGAGAAGAGTAATTTGAATAAAAATCAGTAAAAAAAAAGCATGCCTAAAGGTACAGTGCTGTTCATTTCCGTATAGAGAGCTTTTTCAAACTCAAATTAAGTTCCCGGAAGCTGTGTGTTGTTTTTCAAATCCCAGTTTTTATACAAGCTGGCTCTCTCTCCCTTGCTGCTTTTTCCGCAATGAAGCGGCAGTGGAAAATGCCACCCACAGCTGCCACCGCGATTAAGATTGTTTAAGGCCGCTTCAATGCGCATTTGTTGAATGCAAGGCAGAAGAGCAGCTGAAGCTGTTTACGCCCAAGAATGTCGACAAGAAGCGTAAAGCTCATTCCTCTACCAGTTCTCTTCAGAGTTCGTTCATTCTTTTCCAATATACTTTTCTTACTCAGGGAAGCAGAACACTTTGCTTTCGAAGATTGATGAGTGAGACGAGCAAAAAAGACTCCGTCGGAAAGCACGCTAGGCGATTAAACTTAAAGGGCAGAAAGAAAGAACTGTATTAGCGAAAGGCTTAGCATATATGGGCTTGTCATTTTGAGACCTCCTGAAGAAGCGAGAAAGACAGGAAAAATTTTCAAGAGAAGGCAGTGGAACAATAATGCAAACTCTGTTTTTTTGTGGCAATAGCCAAGAAGGTTTTGTTTTCTTTTTCGACACAGGAAGCGATGCCGGCTACCTGAGTATTTCCACTTTGTTTTTCCGATCTCGTGCATTCGTTTAAACAGAGAAAAATACATAAACTTTAAGTGAAGGTGAATGGCGGGCGCGTGCAAGATTACGCCTTCTAGCGGATTTAGAAGGATAACTTTCGAAAAGCAAAAAAGCAAAACAAGCAAGGGCTTCTATACAAAATTAAAGAAAATAGCCGTGGTTAAAAGAGAAGTTCACCTTCGGACAAAATCCTAAGTTGTATCTGGTGGGTGGATTTACCTGGCACTATATCTGTGGCCTGTATGTACCCTCAACAAACCATGTCCTGTCTTACTGGCTGCAGCTGAAGACATCATCTACGACCGCTGAGCTCCATGGCATTAAAGAAGCTCTCTCCTATATCCGGCGCCAAACTCCCGGAAGATGGGTTATCTTCACTGATTCTAAAGCATCTCTGCAAATCCTGAATAATCTGCTGAAGAAAAACAATCATCATCCTGTTTCCCTTGACATCAGGTATCATCATTTGGCTATTGCCGCAGGCCACTGCATAACATTTCAGTGGATACCAGCTCACTTTGACATTAAAGCCAATAAAAAAGCAGATGAAGCGGCTCGCAAAGGCCACCAACATCAAAGATACATTAGGACCTTCTTCACGAAATCTGATGCATCCCAGCTGGCAAAAAAATTTGCTTCCGAAGCAAAGTATCGACTTCGGAGCTTGCCGACGCATCACAACCAATTTCTTTATTCAATTTACCCACATCTCAAATCAAGACTTCCTCCGAAATATCCGCGCCAACTAGAAACTCTTTACCACCGACTTCGTCTAAACTGTGCATACACAAATAGATTGCGCTACCGTTTTGGTGAAATGAACAGCCCGTATTGTGATAACTGTGGCTCGATTGAAACTGTGGAGCATATCCCACTTGAGTGCGCTGCGTACTCTGACGAGCGTGCAAACTATGCACACAGCATGGAGAAGCTCTCCCCAGTGCCTTTAACAATGAACAGTTCTAGGTGCCTTAGCCTGCCCTAGGCAACAGACTCGCGATAACATTTTATTTACACATTTGAAAGACATTGGACTCTTTGACAAACTCTAAATTCACCTCGCATAATTCCCTCAGGCATTTTGCAAGCTGTGAATTCTATAAGCACATTTATCAGATCATGCGTTTCATTATTTGATTTTATATCATTACACTACGAAGCACCTTAACACGTATTTAATGGCCGTGTTTTATCTCCCCCTTCATTCTATTATATACCTCACCATTCTTTTTTCAATCTTTCCCTCCCGAATTCCCCTACCTACACAGAGTAGCATGCCAGCGAAATCTAAACGCCGGCAAAATTCTCTGTTCTTCAATTAAAACGTCTCTCTCTCTCTGTCTCTCTCTCTCTCTCTCTCTCTCTCTCCTGGCGCTATTACTGGCCCACATGCCTCGTTTTCTTCTTTCGACATGCGCTGTTCTTCTTTCAAATCGTCACTGAACTCTATTGGTCCCACGTGGAACAAAAAAAAAAGTGTTCATTTTTAAGGACGTTCGCGCATTCTGCATTTCGCTGTTTTTTATTGCAGCCTGATTTTGCATGTCATTAGGAAAACAGTTCACAGAGATCCGTAAGATGGCTTACATATATGAATGGGAGGCATTATATTCCCGTGCTTGAAATGCTTTTAGTTGAGGTTCACTATATGTCGTAAAGCTGTTTTTATTGGAATCCCTATTAGATATCTGTACAAGTTTCTGTGTGTACACTCATCGAACGCCAGCGGCTTTTCTTCACGCAATGTCTGAGCGTAGTAATACCCGAAAATAGTCCCAGCAATAACAAACAGGGCGGGCTGGGCGCCGGGTGGAGTAGTACGACGGCGCCACAGCAGGTCGGGCCATTGCGGCGTAATGGGCACTGGGAGACGGTGGTGTAAGCGCTCTAAATTCAGGTGGCAAGGACGCGATTTGAGCATACGTTGGCACAGGGCAGGTAATAGGGGCGGCCGACGGTGTGGGGGAAGGAGACATGGAGGCGTACTCTTCGTTCATAATGCTGCGCAGGCCAGATCTTGGAGGATATGGCTCAGATGCGGAGCGGCACGAATCACCTTGAGATAGAAGCTCTTCAAAAATTATTCAGCGAATAAGCACACAGAGGTCGAAGTCTGCAGTAGAACCGAAGGAAGATGGATCGGGCTGAAGGCGGATGGACTGAAATTAATCCAGATAATGACAGGTGGAGATGATGGCATCGGTAGTAACAGGGTTCTGAACGGCCAGGGTGTTGAATGCGAGTGAACCAATGCCCTTAAAGACATGCTGGACCCGCTCGGTCTCTGGCATGGTGTCATTTACACGCCGAAAAGTACGAAGACGTCTGCGATATAAGATGTGCAAGTCTCACTGGATCGCTGACCTCGAGCATCCGGCTTCTTCTTGGCGTATTTCGTTCCAACAGCAGGAGCGCAGAATATATGACGTAACGTTTGCTTGAAGGTGGCCTAAATCCGGAATTTCGAGGTTAAGAAACGAGGTTCTGGCCACATCGGTCAGGTAAAACTACACTTTTATAAGCAAGTTTAAGGGAGTTGATGCTACCGGTTAAAAGCAGTGGCGTGGTCGTTGCTGTCAAGCCAGTATACAGCGTCATCGCCGCGGAGACCGGCAAATATCTGGGGGTCGCGCTGATGGCTGTTGATTGTTCAAGTGGCAAGGGGAGCTAGAGTCAAGTTAGTAGAACCGAAAAAGCGGTGATTCCCTGATTGGCCATGACGATGGAGGTAGCGCTCAAGCGGCGACCGGAACGGCGCTCTAGGAAGATGCAGGGGATGAAGCAACAAGAAAAGCAAGGCGCACCTCTACCACGTGAAAGGATGGTTTGGCGGACCAGGGTTTTTGGAGGCCTGAAGCCCTGGCCGCACACCGATGACAATGGGTACCTACAAGAGAGAAGGATGCAGATGATGCAGCACGCGCTGTGTGAAAAATGAAGCGCCATACAGCGCTCACAATATAGACAAATGACTGGTATAGGACTGTCTGAAGAAACCGATGCCCTCGTTTGAGGAGAGGTCTGTGTCACGAATATATACCGTCAATATATGGGAGCGTAGTACATTTCGCGATTTTCGGCCTTCATAATTTGCATATTTATACAATTCTAACCTTAATGTTAACAAAACACAATTTCACTAACAGGACAAACTTATTCCAAACGTAGAGTGCATTAGTGAGGCGAAAAGACGTTGGTGACTAGTTGCAACATGCCTCTGTGATAAAGTCTAATCACACAGTTCTTCTCCATGCTCCTGTCAGCAAACACCACACTATCCGCCCCGCACCTAGTGTAGTTGAAAGAGAAAGAAAAACCTGGACACAGATCAATAGTTGTGAAAAAGAGTAAAAAAGCTCCCAGCCTGTTCATTGTCCTTTATACATAGCAACTATCGTTCTTTCTTTTCCTTTATTACAATACGGCCTCTTTCCTAAGACCTCACACACTCTACACGGATTACATAAAGGAGATAGAAAACTACTTAGCCATTTCCAGAATCTGTACCTTCTATAGCCCTCAGGAAAGGGTTTAGTTTCTTGAGGACTGCGCGCATGGGATAATATATTTGTTTGCTTTTTTTGCTGCTATTCTCGCTACAAGGCCTTTTCAGACGCTAAGATTTGTAGCCGGCGTCTGCGTGATAGCAGGGGAAAACCATTTCATGGCAAGAAGGCAGGTGGCCGCACTGGGGATTATCTTTTCGTGCGGAAAGTAGATCCCGCTTGGTGCAAGCTGAGAATAAAATGCGCACAGGCTGTTTATCAGCAGGATGGGATTAGCTGCCACAGATTAACATCCAATTTTGGTTTTTGCAGCGCAAAAAAGACAATACATTTCAATAAAATAATAATTTTGGTATAAATATATTTCAGCATTGACTTACACAATCTGAGGGACTCAGGAAGACAACAGTAATAAGAGCTTCACGCTGAATGTATGTCGCTAGTCCGTAATCAGGCTTTAATCCTGGCAATTCGCTCGCGAAAGATTGCCAGAATGCGGTTTGAACACTAGCACGTCACGTGTCGTGCAGAGACCGTGTTTTGCTTCTGCCGAAAAATGTTTGATGATAGAATGTTTGTGCAGATCAGGAAAAAAATACTTACCAAGCCTTGTCTAGGTAGAAGAAACGGTACATTTTTTACTTGCCGAAATTCAAATCTTTTAAATGAGGAACCAGCCCTTCAAATGACAGAAAACAAAATTAAATTGAAACCGTCGCACAACCATTATATGAACTCATTTGTATTTACCGTTGATTTTACGAACAGCAGTACCCAGAGTAGAAAGAGAAGCAAGTAATTTTATAGGAAAGTAGAAGGCTCCTCAAATCCTCGTCGCGGAGACAGTTATTGCGTTCATGTGATTTGGAAAATGCATGCATAAAGGTTATTAATATGACATTAAACATTTTAGGAGGAATTCTCGACTGTCTGAACATGCCAACTATTAAATCAAGAAAGGAGTTGTGCGCTGAATGAAGTTTTTATTGCCTGAAAGAAGAAGTACACTTGGTTGTCGAAGCTTTCGATTTCAAAGCAAAATTATGAAATACTCTATGAGTCGTGCCCCGATTATCCCGGGCATAGAAAATTCGTTTTTGAAAACATTTTTTATCTTGTAGCGTAGAAAGTTATCCCTGCTTCAGACAACTTTAACGCACCACTTTGAGAGGCACAGAAATAAGAACACGCATGAAATGCAATTCAGTCTGAACGTGACGTATACTAGCGAAAATGTTTCACTGAAAGCCTTCGAAGTACCTAAATTCGTAGGGGCGTGAATGTTTTTATTCTTGAGTTTTGTTCATTGCAGCTCACATAGGCTATAATCTGGGCATTATGTTGCGAACATATTTGCTGCTAATATGACCAAGAATAATGCAAGAAACAAACAAGAGCAGCAGAATATAGGTAGACATCTATAGTAATTAAAAAAGACGCGTTTACATAGACGAAAAGTCTGCAGGCCAAATCCATAAAGAGTTATAAATTATTCCGCTATTTCTCAGTTCCTAACTTAAAGTTTTACAACAGTCTGTGTCCGGTAACACGTTCTTAAGTATTGGTTAGAAAGTATCACTAACAATTTCTAATACTTCATTGCATGCAGATAAAATAACTACACGAAGACGGTCCTGTTATTCAACACCGAATGAAAACATTCACTTCTTATATTCAAAAATAATCTAATGATTCCTAAAATGAAGAAACCCAAAAGAAACACCTGCACATTGTGTCCGACTACCGATAAATGCCTTAATCTTGCGCAACTAAACGAATAAATCAAGGCCTTTTGCCGAGAAATTCGGCTTGATGAGCATCTGAGAAGCTTTCCATCCTGAACAGAGCGGCCGCATAAGAAGTTCTGTAACAGGACCGATGCGTAACACCAGCAAGGTGACAACTTCTGCCGGCAAGTTCCGTATTTGAAGAAAGTCCACTGCACATAGGTGGGCCCGGACGGAACTTACGGTTCTTATTTCCATTTATTAGAAGTCCACCTACATGAACAAATATTCGCTTCAGAGAAAATTGCAGGATACTGAAAACACAGCATTCACGTCAACATTGACGAACCCTTATTGTGTCCATTTACCCATATTGATCTTTTAAACCGCCCTCCTCATGACGGATTCTGGGGCTAGTTGAAGCATAATGCCCAGTAACAGTGTTGCTGCGAAAACGAGACACAGACCACGACAAATGTGCGCAATACCAGCTGTAAACAGTTGGTAGACTGGGCATTTGTCGTGTTCTCTTTGAGTTGTGTTCGTTGCACCACTGTTCCTGGTTTCCGGCCCTCCTGGGGTGAGTCGGTTTGAATAATAAACACAAACTAAACTACAGTAAACTTAACTTAACAATGTATCTTCTAACATGATAAAGTATAGTCCTTCAATAGCGACATAAATACCTGCGGACCAAATATTCTGGTTGGGCGTTTTTCGATGCCTCAAAAGCTGCGCTATTCGGAAGAAGCACTACCAATAATTAGCAGCAGATCACAAGTGCAAGAAGTAGCAACTTCACTATAGTTAACAAAATAATTGGAAATGAGCTGAGGACACGCAAAAAATAGAGTGTGGGTACTTCAAATAGCTCAGGAAAACGGATTGTTCAGTGCGGTTATGAAGCTAAATCATTGATGCAAGCCACCAAGTGACGTGTGAATGAAATGATGGGAACATTATAAATAGGTGGGGAGAGCAGATACTTTGATGATGCTAAAATGGTACTCAAGAGAAGCGTGCGGGGTGCCTGAAAATAACAGCTTGAGGGGTTAGTTGGTGCTGCATAATACCTAGAAATTTGTTTGTGTTTCTTGCGCCACATTTCTGGGTATTGTGCGGGGTGCATCGGCAAAGACAGCGAGGCACTCAAGGGGCGAACAAAAACGCCTCTAACTGAACGGTTCCGCATTAAAACTGGTTTACCGCGTGACTGGTTTAGCGCATTTATAATTATTATTACGTCTTGCATGTTCACTGTGCCCACCTTTTAAAGAATAAGATACATGCCAAAGACAACTTATGCGTTTGATATATGAATGGCTTGCCTTAAGCCTGTGTTCGCCTCGCGTTACATTTGGGACGCCTCTCCGCGAGCGTGTCCAGCTCCCGAGAGAGACTTCACCGCGGAACAAGGTTAGTGCATTCCACTCTTAAATAATGGTCCGGATAGAGCTAGAGAGTCACCCTTTTCTGCCAAGCCATCTAACTTGCGCTGAATTCCCTGAGGTGTAAGCGAAAGGATCGCAAATTGCCGTGTAATTAGTCTCGCATCGTAAGTTAGGTTTTATTTACAGTTCACAGCCACTTTCGAAGGGAATTAAGATGCGGAATATTAAGTTTCGGAGCACGGTGGTATGCGGAAGGAGAGCACTGCATTTGGGAGGCGATGTAGCGTATCTAACCCGTAAGGGTTGAAGCAATTTTCAAGACAACAGTGTTTTTCCTCTTTTGTTCTGAAGGGAATTGGGGCACGAGGACTCTCGAGAGCACTTAATGCCTGTAACAATAAGAAATTTATTTCCAAAGTTCCCCTTATCTTAATGCTTAATGCTCCGTCATGTGAATGTACGCGGCTCCAGTACACTGAGGCACACACATTCTGCCTATGTATGTATGTATGTATGTATGTATGTATGTATGTATGT
>JAJIZL010027879.1:44737-80460 GCA_023969395.1 Amblyomma maculatum
TGTATGTATGTATGTATGTATGTATGTATGTATGTATGTATGTATGCTCGGATAGACGAACTTCGATGTCAGGTGTTACACACAAAAGCGAAGAAATACTCCATTCTTATCCCTCAGTGTTTTTCAAGTCGACGTCACGGCCGTATCGAGGCCTTTCGACTGACTTTAAAAGGTCCCGAGATAGGCCGGCTGCGGCAGAAGCTTCGACTCCAAGTAATACAAGGAATCGGTGTGAAGCTTTCTTCCCTTCAATCTTTGGGCGACAAACAAGACACTCATGTTGAAAGAAACATAACATACATTAGCAAGGAAGAGGATAGAACGTAGCGAGTATGTAAACAATATGGAGGCAGGATGACGTGGTAGGAAGGAATAAACGAATATATCAACGAAAAAAATTTAAAAATCATCAGCAGAAGCTAAAATGTTGAAGAAAACGAAACCTTCGATAAAATAATCAGAACCATTTAGGTGCAGGCAAATCGAAACGAAGATTTTGCTTTGCTCATTATCACATCTTTCTGCTTTCCCCTTTCTCATCGGGTGTTTTGGCAATGGCACATCGATTCAAAGATTCGAGCCGGATCTTTGAGTTGCCTTTTGATTGTTATATTTTCGCTATTCCACCTATTTTTTTTTTTGCCACGTATACTAGCTTGCTGTAAGAAGTTGTGCGCTTGATGCCAGAGTATTAATGCGGTGATCTGCGGTTTTCTTAAGCCTGAAGTTTAGGGCGGACATGACGTCCGGGTCTGTGTTTCATTGTTCTCTGCTATGCTTGAGAACCTCGGCGCAGCAATTATGCGTTTACATGTTAAATATGCATCATAGTTCTTCGAATTTGGCAAATTTAAAACCTCAATAACTGAGACTATCTAAGTGGTATATAACATTGCAAATTAATAAAATATATGTAGCAGGAATCTTCCTGTGAAAACAAACAAAGCATAAGAAAGACGAACGCAACAAAGAAATATCAAAACGTATTACAGTTCTCGAGGTGCAAGCGAAAGATATTTCATTTACACTAACAGAAACTCAGACACGAGCCCTATTTAAAATTTCACTGCTAAGCCCTCAACATTCGCTGCTTGCCGAAATGAGAAACTTCATTGGTTTCTCTGGGCAAGGCTAAACGAGTGACTGTCCTGCCCTGGAATACAGCGACTCGCTGCCATGATATTTTAGTAGATTCATTTCTGGTTAATCTGAAAGTATGAAAAGATCTCAAGAACTCGCTCCTCCAAGGCACATCTCTTTGCTCCAACTAAAACAAAAGTGCACTTATGGCTTGTCAAGGTCTTTGTGTCCACCTGTGGCATAGGAGTGGAAATGTCGCCATAGGATTGACACTGGAACAAAAGGAATTCGAAGGTTGCTTAGGCTTAAATCCGTTAATTTTGTATTGCGAGAGTAGATAAAACTGGTCTCCGATTACACAAATACTATCATTGCCGCGAAAAGCTGGAGTTAATATTAGTCGTAACACGATTAAGGTTCACTTCGCCGGAAGTAAAGAACGAATGCCTTTTCTTGCGGCAGGAAAAGTATCACTCCTTTGATAACAGCATGGTCGCAACGGCTGAAAGGTGCATTCCGGGAAAGAGGCAAAGAATCCGCTCTAAATCATGCAATTGGAGAATGATGTCCCACGGATTCTTTGCGTGCCTTACTGCCCATTGTCGGCACGTTTATGTGCTTTCTCCGAGGAAAAAGAGCCTTGTACCAGGAGGCCGATGTTGACGGGGGTCACCATGGCAACGTGCAAGACGACATCATGCACTCACTTTGTGTCTAGGAGCTGTAGTTGGATACAATGTCTATTAGAGCTAAACCCTACACAATCACAACTGTAGACGCGATGGCAAGCAAGAGCAAAAATCACTTTTTTCGCAAAAGAAAAAGAAAACGCGTAGTTACATCCCATAAAAGAGGCGTCCGCGTTTGGCTCATTTTCAGGGAGAATTAATGTTACGTAAAGTACGACAAAGATAACCATCTTGACATCGAAAACGCCTTGGTGAAAAGCGATACACCTAAATACAATCGCAGTCTAGATAGTGCCGTTGACATAGGCTGTATATTTTGACAGAAAGTATCTGTTTTATTGACATATCTTTGCAAGGGACGAGATGAGCATGGTAAACAACGCACAATCTCTTCTTCCTCGTTTGAGCAGGCGCATCGGCCGAGCGCAACAATGATCACCAGTAGCACGACAATTCTAATCAATAACAAAATAACCTTCGGCACTGTGAACCAATACCCCAATAAAGCGCGGTCTGTCCCAACGTAAGAGAGGAACGCTGTGACCACCCTCGCCCCTTTAGAGTGTCTAGTGTTTAATGCTAGTTCAATGCCTTTATATATGACCGCGGCGCACAAGAAGCAAACGCAACGCGAAAAACACCCAGTTTTTATGATTCAGCCCTTCGTCTTGATTCCTTTTCGCCCAGAGAGCGAACTCTGGCACCACTGCTATGGCCGCAGTCAATCTTGCCGGTGAATTTTTCCAGAGGACAGTCAACCTCACCTACTGCGTGGGCCTGGCGATTGGACACAGCAATCTGATTCGGAGCGCCCAACCCTAAAAGGTCTTACAGGGTTCATTGTCAGAAGGTATCTGTGAAGTTGGCAAGAAACCTGGAAAATTCGTGTCCTTTCTCGCGCCCTAATCTCGGGTCTTCGGGACGGAAAACATTTGCATGCAGTGAAGGTTGGTAAATTCTGGCATGGTTCTGCCAATGAGCCCTGAAGCTCTTGTAATTTTTCCAACAATGCACTCGTTTAGCAAGAAAACATTTGAAGGTTATCAATGAATCCTTCAGTATACTGTATTCTCTCTGAAAAACAAGCGGACTGAGCAAGGCTTGTTGGCTCACGGTCACGATCGAGTGCAAGTGTTGTGTTCTTGTTAATTTTGTGTCAGAGCTGTTTTTTCTTCATCTTTGTAGACCCAGACGACGGAACCATCAGTCAAACTACGCGGCTAAATGCTGAGCCCGAAAACACTACAACACTGCCTTCGTTGTATGTAAGTCGATATGTTTGTCTTGCTCTCACAAATATTAAGGCGAAAGCATTTTAGGCTCATGAGTGTGCTTAGTTTCTTTTTCGTACTACTACAGTGTACCTGAAATCATCAGCCTTCTTTCGAAGCTGCAGAAAAATTCCATTAATATATCGGAACCATTATCTTGTTATACAGAGCACGTGCTGGTGCTTTTCAAGCGGGTCTCTACGATAGTCTCCGTTTTAATCGCCTCTGTTCTGAAACCGGGATGCCCATGGATAACAAAGCACTGTCTGAGCAATGTTGAGATTCATGAGATGTTGATGAACTCAAACTGCGATGTAAGCTAAGCAAACATTTTTTTAGTCCTTGGTTTCGCTCTTGTAACTGGCGGCAAGCTAAACAAAAGGCCTTTTATTTGGCTAGCAAAAATATACATAATCATCGGTCTGCATTGAATAGCAAACAGGCTCGATTCTGTTTTGTAGTAATAATTGTGTGTGATATTGGGCATTGCTATTTCTAAACACTGCGGTTGTGCTCCTAGAACAAAATTTCTACTTAGAAGAGAGAGAGAAAAAAAAAGGCAGTACGCAGGGTGACGGCATTCTCGAAACATGAGGCACCAGAGAGGAAAAGACAGAACACTCCCGGACGAACAAATGTAGTTATCGGACCAGTGGGGCGCTAAAGACTGTTTCAAGCCATACTGGCCCGCTGCGTACTAATGGCACTGATCGCCTGGGAAAATATGATTTAATTAAAAACAAAACGAATACAGTAGCGTAAACTTTTATTGATAAATTTAGTGGATCACGTGCATTAAAAAGCTATAAAATCAATTTTGAAAAAAAAAGAGGTGCCAGAAGGATCTAAACCGGGGAAATCGCGTTACCCAGCTTTTAAGCTTACCAGTAAATCACGGAAAAAACAGCTAAACGGTCATTATATTGCATTTTATTTTCCGCCGAAACTTCTTACGGTTCCGACTTCTCTGTTTCTAAGAGACTACAGCTGCCTCTATAAGGGTTGAACCATCTTGTTCACTATAGCTTGCGATCGGCCTTTCAGACTTGCTACACATGTTCTGGAAGTCTATGCTCACTGTACTGTGCATAGAAAACGTATCACGTATTTTAACGTATCAAAATTTCTCACCACAGGCGTTTTGTGGTGCACTGCTAACACGAATGTATAAATAGCTAAACCTCGACCTCTGGCGCGAAACTTCAAATAATAATTGATGAAGCTTCAAACAGACTCACAGAACAGCGAAAAATTAATTTTGGTTCAGATTTTAAGGTGTATGTAAACTCCTGTGGAAGCGCTGGCTTGACAGATAGATTGGCTTCTTCATACGTAGAAAAAAAAATAAAGAAACAACCAAGCAAAATATTGCGCATTACAAGCGCTACGTTTTTACTTTTCTCTGCGTGTTTCATAGTTCGGCAGGCTATCCTCCTACACTTCTTGGCTCTACATTATCTGCCTGGCGCTACGGTGTGGGTTTGCTAATGCGTACTCCTTTGTTTGAAGCCAGTGATTGAGCCAGTATCCAAATTAATTGATCGCAGTCAACTTATTCAAGTGCTATAGACATCTTAATGTTGTGATGCTTTTTTCGTTATTAAATTTATTCTTCGGTTGTAAGTTACTTTTTTGTCAGACGTGATGTAAACATCAGAGCGTCACCGATCGAGGTTGCTATACACAAATATGCACGCCCGACTAAACACTCGCTGCAAAAGTAAACTGCCTTTAATTTCTGTCCCGCTGCGCAGTAACTTCCGAAAAAGCAATGTTACAGGCAGAATGTTTTTCATTGCGTATAAGTGTATAGTGCACTCCAGCGTATAGTGCACTCCAGCGTGCGTAAAGTGCTTCTCCCAGTCCTATGGGCATGGGGGGATGTCAGTGGCACACACAGAGACCTAAAGGAAATGCCAACGTTTTCTCATATCTTATCAGCTGAATGGTTGTCTTCCCATCCTAGCTCCAGTGAACCTCACCGGTCATCAGCGTCCCCAGCAAGAACATGTGCGAATAACTTAATGGTGTCCCAAATGAGTAATGTCTGAATGAGTTAATACCCCTTTATTACATACTGGTTTTGAACTGGACGGTTGTCTTCCCATCCTAGCTCCGGTGAACCTGCGTCCCCAGCAAGAACCAGTGCGAATAACATATTGGTGTCCCAAATGAGCTGTGTCTCAACGAGGTATTACCCTTTTTTGCATGCAGGTTTTGAACCGGAAGAGACTGGAAGAAGCATTTTTTTTTCAATAGCGCTTCACTGAACCATGCAGTTATATTTCGCATTTTAACATAATGTCAGTAAAGACCTCGTTTTCCTTAAATAACCGTGTCGGTGTAGTCAGTGCACGCGTCGAGAGAGAAAAAATGTCAGGCGTGGCTCAATGGATGACAGATTGCAGGTGACATAGCGGTGCCCAAACTGATAGTTGGTTTTTACAGTTACAATAACTATGGTGCTGCCCAGGTAGCAAGAGTGGCCACCTCGGGCTTCGACTTTGCAGTTGGAGGCGAGAACAGAATCCAACCTCCACAACCCTTGATTCCCGACTTTGACATTCTGCATCTATCCTACGCTTGAAGCTTCGTGCGCTTGAATTCAAACTGAATACGTGTGAACGGGGACCCAAACATTAACGACTGCAAAGTTGCAACATTAAAGGCGTAGCTTGAGTGCGACTTAGTTGTTCGTAGTATAGCTTCGGCTGTCGGAACAACCTCTGTGAAGAAAATTGAATTTATTAAAAGACAAACATCACTTTGAACAAAAATAGATGAAGCAGACTGCAAGAAAAGCCCGTGTCACAGCCTTAAAAATTTCTTGTTTCAGCGTAAGTTACCCGTAAGCTAGAGCTGAGGAAAGAAGGCGGTTTAGCACGGATGTTGTGCTGGTTGATATCTAAGCCAATATTCTTTAAATGTATCATCAGTCATCTCACCTTATAAAAACATGTTGGTTAAAAATACCTTCAAGATTTCATCACTTACAGGAAGGATGAATTCACTTCAGCCCCCTGCGTGCACAGCGTCAAAATACGATTTTAGCTCCTGTTGACAGCATCGTTATGAGGACGTAAAGACAAAGAGAAAAACAAGAGAGTTATAAGCATGTAAAGCATACCCACACCATTCTTATCAGACTAAAAGTCCTGAGAAGTCGCGATTTTCGTTCTTGACCTTGCTAAGCAGACGAGAACTAATTTCTTAGAGACGCTGTCTTAGAGGCTGATATAAATATATCGACCAACTAATCGAGTTAGGGAGGCCGTTGACCTAAATCCGCGCTACTTTCCAAGCACTTTTCGGTCAGTGCAATCCAGCACTCTCTTGGGCAAAGGCCTGTATCTAGAAAAAAAATTATGTGAAATAGGAGGCTCGATCACGTATAAGCTGGAGTAGCTGCGTCTCATCAATCAAACGCAAACTCGATTAATGCAGTGGTAGGATCATTATTTCATTTATAGAAAACCACCCGCATAGTTCAACCGCTCTACTCAATCAAGAAATGGAAGTGGAGTTTTCCGGTTCAGCACGCACAAAGTCTGCAATGAAAGTATCATGCTAGTCTACAAGTAGAGCCTAACCAATCTGGAAGATAAAAGTCGTTCATATCAAAATGGCAGATTACAAATCACGACGCTGAACTAAGTTACAGCAGCAGGAGTAAATCAGACCGAGGGCGTTAACTCCTACTTTTGTAGTAAGCAAAAAGCGCTATTTCTAATGTTTGCTGATATGCAAACGGTCGTGAAGAGGCCTAATTCATCTTTGGGATGGAAAAGGGGGAAAGATTTGAAGTAAACCGCATACCGTTCTTTTGAATTTTTTTTTCTCGCCAGTTGTCACAACATCATAAAGTTCATATGGCTTGTTTGAAGCTACGCTGGCGACGCTACATGTCTACGTTGTGTGGGCTTTCAATAATATGGCACCTTCCTAGAGTATGATATTAGTATGAATGGTATACTAGAGAGAGAAATTAAAGCTTTATTTGCATTTTGGACACACATTAAGTACAGACAGACTTAGAGCAAAGGGAGAAGTTGACCCGAGCAAGTGATACTAATAAAGGCGTTGCATAGAACCTCCAATAAGTTGCGTGAGAAATAGCTTTCGAGACGACATCGACTAAATTATCTATATATATACAACTGCCAAGATAACGTACGCAATCTTTGTGCGGTCGTATACAAAGCCCTCTTCTGTTCTGCTTTTTGTTTCATTTTTTTTTCTTCTTTCTTTTTAAACTATTTCTTCCTTCTGGCTGTTCTGAGGTTCTATGCACATAACCTCACTTCAGGGCTTCTTCCCTTTTTCCTATGTGGTTGGGTCAACCTTTTCTCCCCCTGCCTTCCCGGACTGGTTGGAAGTTACAAACTCCGCATTCATTGAAAGAGGCAGCTACGTGGACACGCACGCTGCTTGCCATTGAAGCTAAGCGCGATACACCTGTAAATCAGCAAGCACCCAGTAGTAGAAAGGCAAACAGGGGTGACTTTTGGACACTGTACTTCTCAGGAGTCTGCATTTTCTGTATACATCCAGGTGTCTTTTCTCTAAATTAGGAATGTTTTTGTGCACTTTTAAGTTTTTCTTTACTTCCCAGGTTATATCTTTTCCCGCGTCCAACCCCTATAAAAGGGGAATCCGCGGCAACCAAACCACTTCTTTTTTTTTTGTTTTTCGAATATGCTTAAGCTACAGATAAGAGCCGCTGTTCAACCATTTAACTCATCGCGTGTCAATGTTTCTCGCTCGGCCTCCAATCGGACCAAAACAGATCGCGCGACCGTTCGCAGATCAGTTTCGTCAGCGCCGAGGGGCCGAAAACCCCACACTACGATGATAGTTCACCGTTGGTCGTGCTGACGCCATCATCTGTGTAATGCGACAGATCAGTGTGTCGATATACGCTAAGGAACCTAACCGAGCAGCCCTCTGACTGACCACTCCTTAAGCTGAAGAAAGCATGCCGTTCTCTATATCGCTTTTGCGCGGTAAAACCTTAATCACATCTGCATGATGCTTAATCACTCTGTCAATCGTTCACAAAAGAAAAACAGACGTGTTCTTTAATATTGCCGCCTGCACTGTAGACGACGCTACGCCGCGTATTCTGTGTTTACGTCAAACAAATATTTCAAAATGGCGGTAGCTCTCGGTGAGAGAGCTTCTCGATTCCGATTTCTATCGCTTTATTTTGTAATATGCGTCGCGCCCTACGCACGAAAACGTTGTCACTAGAATCACAGTCGTATATATTATTTACAGACATATAAATCGGCAATAGATCAAACGGCTCTGTCATGGCCCCTTTAAATAGTTTTTCAGGTGAACTCAACTTGCTTCCACTATGCCATCCTACACTTACCTCGGGCCTCAACCCACAGTTTTATATCGTCGCACCCTCCATATCCAAAAGTTTGGTTAAGCTGATCTTCCCAAATTTATCGCAGTTTCGCAGCTCACCTAGTACAATTCTTGTCACTTGCTTCCCATTAGAGTTCTCTATCTGGAAAACACAATAGCTAGGCCGAGATTTTATAACCCAGTACTCTTACCACACCGCACTTTCATTCGCTTCGTCATCAAATTGTTACGTGGTGGCATGACAAGCGATGAAACACGGCGACACAACAGAAACAGAACGACGTGATGACATGACGAAGAAATATGCTTTAATGGCCAGCGGGCCTGGCGCGAGCGCTCCGCCCCGCTCCACTGTCCGCTTGGTCATCTTCGTAGCATTACCCGGGGCCACCGAGCGCTCGTCCCGATCGATTGCTAGAAATCCATTGCATGAAGTGACAGTGAACACAGACACAGGATTAGGACATGAAGCGCTGGACACCACAATGAATGCGACAATGGGATGAATGCTAGCCCCGGAGAATCAGGTCCAATCGTCACCGTTTTCCGAAGACCAAGGCTCATGGACACGCCGAATGGCTTGGGCGGGGGTGCTATCCTCGCTCTAGTGGTCGTGAGGTCGCTTCGTCGTGGGGTCGGTCGGGTCGGTTTTGGGCTCTTCCTGGTCGTCGTCTGTTGTGGTCAGGACTGGGGATGGGGCTGGGGAGAGCGGCTGGTCGGGTCTGAACACAAAGGGCTTAGGCAAAGCTGGGCGGCGATCTCAACGGGCTCTCGGCTGATGGACTCGGCGTACGGTTGGCTTCAACGGTGCAAATCGAGGATGGGGATGAACCGCACCTCCAACCAAATGTTACGTGTTGGCATGACAAGCGTGGAACACCGCGACACAACAGAAACAGAACGACGTGATAACATGACGAAGAAATATTTTAATGGCCAGCGGGCCTGGCGCAAGCGCTCCGCCCCGCGCCACTGCCCGCTTCGTCACCTTCGCAGCAATAGGCTGCGGCACAGAAAATATGGTGTGTAATCAGTGCCCTAAGATATCTGGCGAAGCGAGAAATTTAGGAATTTACGTGTATAAATAGGAAACTGAGTTGTTTAAACATTTATTTCATATCTTAACTTGGAACCAAAAGGTCAACGATACCAGCATAGACTCATAAATTCATAAAGTGCGCTTTTGAAAACTGCATCCTGACATCCGTGATACTACAGCGCTTGGACTAGCACACAAAAATGGCGAAATCCGGTCGTCCTGGTGTACTACAGTGGAACTGTAGAGGCATTTCCACGAAGGTGGCCGAGCTCAAGACCCGACTGCGATTCAACAAGCTTCGGGTGTGGGCTATGTTACTTCAGGAAACGAACGCCTTGCCATCTATTCCTGGCTTCAGCGGCTACGTGTCTCCTTCAATGACCGACCGTCGCGTGCAGACTGCTTCTCCCCCGGGAAAAGCTGCGATATATGTTGAAACGCGTATTCCTCATGTACGCCTTTGTCTCGAAAACTTGTACACATCATACCAAGAGGTGGTAGCAGTTGCTGCGAAATTTCTGAAAGGAACCGTTGTTCTTGTTTCTTATTACGTTCGGCCAGCTGGAGGCGCCTCTTCCCGTGTTAATCTTGGCTGGTTATTAAGTGTTCGTCGGCAATACCCCGGGTGTCCAATTTTAGTCGGAGGCGACTTTAACGCCCCTCACCCAGATTGAGCCCTCGTGGTAGGCGTGTGCGGGACGCCTTCACTGATGCCCTGTTTGTTCTGCTTAATCACCCTGGGACAGCAACACGGCCTGTGCGTCACATACGTAGTGCTGCCTATGCACCAGACTTGACGTGGTGGTTGGGCGCAGGAACTCCCTCATGGCACATGGAGCCGGACTGCTGGGGAAGTGATCACCACCCTATCCTCATCGGTCTCCATCCCTCCCGTCTCCGCCCTTTACGCCGCAAATGTTCTGTGATAAACTGGGACAGCTTTCGCTCATGTCTCGACAGTATGTCTTCAGATTCGCCGTCGCTCCTTGTTGACCGTATACAGAGAGCACTAAACAGCGCTACGACTACTACCTGGATTGATGTAGGTCGACCGGCACCAGATCTCGGCCTGCTTAACTTGTGGGCAGCCCGCCGTCAAGCTGAGCTGGCTGCTACGCGAGACCCTACTTCGGGGCAGGCACGTACACGACTGAATTATCTTACCGCGAAGGCTCGGAGATATGAACGCGATCTCTCGCGACGCCAGTGGCATGCATGGTGTGAACAATTTTCTGATAAATAATCGAATGCCTCACTCTGGCGAACGTTTCGTGTAATGGAACACGGTCGTCGTTCTACTGACGCAGCAGCAACAGCATGCTTTGCGGCTAATCTGTCGCCGGGCGATTTCGCCAAAGAAGCTGCTCGAAATTTTTTCCAAAAATACGATATACTGCCTCCTTCAGCTGTAAACCTTAATTTGGCAGGTATCCCTGCAGACGCATGGAAACTACCATCTGCTGCCGACGCTGATGGAATTGCGAGCCCCTTTTCGATGTGCGAGCGGCTGGCTGCAATTGACGATGCGAAACGGAAAACAGCGCCAGGCCTGGACAAAATTCAGTATGAGGTTTACAAGAACCTCAGTACTGCTGCACTTCCTCAACTACTAGACACCATAAACAAAGTGTGGCTTGATGGTGTCGTACCCGAGAGCTGGAAAACCGCTGTCGTGATCCCTATTTCCAAACCTGGGAAGCCTCCAACGGACCTCGCCAACTTACGACCAATCTCCTTAACATCAACGCTCTGCAAGCTCGCAGAGAAAATGCTAGCCACACGACTTTCTTGGTGGCTTGAACAGCACGGTTTTTATCACCCTGCTCAAATTGGATTTCGTCCATACATAGGTACAGAGGACGGGTTGGCTGTCTTGGCATCAGCAGTTCTATCATCTACCCGCAGCCGCAATGTGCGTACCATATTAGCAATGGATGTTGAAAAGGCATATGACAACATCACTCATGCTGCAATCCTGAATGCCATTGACATGCTTCATCTCCCTCCGAGAGTACGCACTTTTGTCGCATCATTTTTGGACGGAAGAAAATTTGCAATACGCCTCAGCGGTGACACTGTTGGTTCATTCGTTTCACTACGTGGCGTGCCCCAGGGATCAGTATTGTCTCCGACGTTGTTCAATATTACTTTCATCCCATCGGCGTGGCGCTTACATGATATCCCTGAAATCAAGTTTTTGCAGTACGCAGATGATATCACGGTATGGAGCACCCACCATGATCTTCTCACTCAAGAGGCCGCCCTTCAGTCAGCATTAGACGTAACCTCTGATTACGCATCCTCCATTGGCCTTCAACATTCTGTGTGTAAAACTTCATACACGTCAGTCGCCAACCGCTGGGGACGCCGTAAACTTGCCTCAAATCCAATTCGTCTCTCTCTATCAGGCACCCCAATACAAGAAAGTTCAAGCCTGAAAATTCTGGGCTTAACAATTCACCAATCAGGATCAGCGACTGCTTGGCTCTCTCAGGCAAAAAAGCAAGCACTTCAAACTATAAGTTTAATAAGAAGAATTGCACCTAAAACGGGTAGCGCTAGCTCGTCTGTTGCACGCCAGTTAGTGAGGGCGGTTCTGCAGCCCCGTATTGTTTATCAGGCCCAGTTCCAGCATCTTACAAGGGCACAATGGGATCGCCTCGAAACCGTAAATCGAGAAGCTATGAGGACCATAACATGCCTCCCACGAATCACACCGGTCGTAGCGTTACAGGAGAATGCGCAGCTCAACACCATCGATGAACTGGTGCAGCAGCGTCGTGATGCTCGCAGACTCAAGGCCACTTTGTCACATTCCACGCAAGCACTGAGGGCGTATACAACGTCACACATTATTCTTCAGCCACCTGCGACAGTTCTCCCTCCCTGGAAATTTATGCAGTTAGGAGACAACAAGCCAACTGACATCCGCAGACCGACGTCTGCCAACTCTGCATCGTTGCTACGCCAGAGATTTGAAGAGCAAGATACTAACCTGCCTCAAGATTCCATAGTAGTGTACGTAGATGGAAGCCTGCAAGGCTGTGAAGCCAAAACGGCAATCTACTGTCCACGGAGACCTAGCCTGAATCAGACAACTACGTTTCAGCTTTCGGAACCACTTACATCTTTCTGCGCTGAGCTTGTGGCAGTTCAGGAGGCACTCTGCTCCGTGACTTCTATAACCATGCTCCCTACAGCCCACGTTGTCATCCGCACTGACGCACTTCAAGCAGTGCGTCTGCTCCGACGTGTCAGCCGCTGCCCTAAAATTTGCCAGGACATCCACCAGCTTGCGGCGCGCATCCCACAATCAATACGCATTGAGTGGGTCCCACGGGATCTGCTGCCTTCCCAAAGTCAAGCTGATTTTGCAACCCGCCTCGTGATCCAAGACGCATCAATCCCACGGCTTCTCGAAGTCGACGACGCTACCCTCCTTTTGTCAAGAAAGGAGCACCTCCGGCGCCGCACACATGCACTTATCCCTCCGTGTGCGATATCCCTTCCCCGCGGTCTCACCCGTGCAGAGGAGGTTGCGCTTAGGAGGATCCGGGTCGGTGTTGCCCTTACACCAGCTGTAACTAGGACGTGGTAATACTTCCAACACTTATATCTTCGCCCAGGATGTCCGATCTGTAACAACGAAGATGTCGAGGCCGACATCCACCACTTGCTGTGGGACTGCCCAGCACTCAAGCCAACACGAATCATGCACCTGAGCATAGCTGGCCTTTTAGCAACCAATCCTGCCTCATACGTCACTTGGACGCAGGGACCTCATCATCGCTCACTTCTGGACTTCATAAAATCAGCCAACCTTTTACCATTCATTTAATCATTTATTCATCCTTCATCTCATAACCTACTGATGCCCTGAGGCAATAAATATCGACTAAAAAAACAAAAAAAAACTGCATAGCCCTATAAACAGCGAAGATATTCTCGCTGCCAGTCGTCTTCGATCTGGGCCGTCACTGTGAATTGTGCAGCACGAAATGACTAGCAAGTTCGGCGGCGGTTCAAACGTGGTCGAACTGGCATTTATCTGACGGCCTGGCCAGTTGACTACATTACGTTGAACGTCAGACATAATGAACGTTCATAAATATTAGCTCGTCCAGCCGGGGTGACGCAGTGCTTAAGGCGCTAGACTACTGTTCCGAGGGATAGAAGCGATAAGCAAGGCGCCACGTGCTCTGTGATTTCAGTGCACGTTAAAGAACCCAGGTGCTCAAAATTTCTTGAGTCCTCCCCTACGGCGTTTCTCATAGCCTGAGCGCTTTGGGACGTTAAACCCCACGCACCAGAACTATAATAGCTCGTCGGATTCCTTTATCTTCCCCTTGGACGCTGGTATCCGCATTCTTCGCCCATTTCACATCTTTTGTCGCAGCCGCGCTCAGCGATTTCACTTTGCCGTGTCAGGAAGCCCTCTAAGGGTCACTTTTGGATTTCGCTGCTTGTTGAACATTCTAGCCCACCATCTCCTTGCGGCAGTCAGTAGCATTTTGCGTAATTTTCTATCCGCTTTATTTGCCTTCTTGTAGCTGTATTGAGGAACATATTGCAGCCGCTGTACATGATTCTTTGCCTGGTTAAAGTTTGGTCAAAGCAACCGTAGTGTTGCTGCTACCATTGCACACACGGAACGAATGAGTGAGAGATAAAGGACAACGGAATAATACACTCGCTGCTAAGAATTACAAAAATGAAGAGCGATTGCGTGAGATGTGTCGGTGATGCCTCTGGGCGCCTACAGAATGGATAAATGCAGCTGCTCGATGTTGTTGGCACATGCTGAAAAACAAAACATATCTGCGCACTGGTACCTGAACGTTTTTTGCTCTTGAGTACGTTTGAAATGTTTTTCAGCATCTAAGACTGATTGCTTTTATTCTGCGCACACGGGCGATTGAATATTGGCCCGGGTATACAGAAAGTGACAGCCTAAGGCATTGCATCTAGAAAACAAAATAACTGGGACCGCTGAAAGCAGTAAACGTTGAGATCTGTTTGTTTTGGAAACCTTACACTAGTCGTTATAATCTCGTCCTTCTATTTTTTTTCAAAAGCATTGCGCATGCATCAATGGATTGCAGTTGCGTACTTATTTCGTTCAATAGTAAGCTGTAAACAGAACAGTGAGCCATAATACTTATATATCTATATTTATTAATTTATCTTAATATAAACATTTATATAGTTTTTTTCTGATACTTAGAATCCTGGTTTATGTCTCTACTCATATATGACCTTGTGGGAGTATTGTTTGGAATACTCAGTCTGCCTCCCTTAAGTATTTTTGCTTCTTCCAAAAGTACTTACCCCTTTTACGGTTTATTGGCTTTGCCTCAAGCACATTCATGTTGCAAGAAAGCACGCTTTACAGGCATCCGCATAAGTGATAGTATCATAATGCTGGAAGCCTGCAACAATTGCCGAATTGTTGCATGCCTATCACTACGTTAAATTCTGCTGCCTTACTTTCGCGTACGTTATGTAAGTAGTCCTTGACCTATATGTAGCCTATACAACATTTTCGTGAGAATAAAAGCATAACAACTCGAACCAAACAGAACCCAACCACTTTGAACGTAGTCTGCTTCCGCGTTACCAGAAGTGGATTCGGATCTCTACTCTTCGCGGATGATATCCAACACGCATATAGAGCTGCCGAAGAAGCTATGCCTTTTGCACCGTTTGCTACACTCCGCTAACGATATTATTCTGTACAATCTATTGCACTTGCCTATCTAAATAAACATACCAAATATATGTTTAAATTGCTGTTTTATTTTAAATCTACAATAACTATAGCAGCGGTCGGTAAACATGCATCTTAATGGATGGCGCTTATTATACAAATAAATTATTGTGGTAAATAGCCGGCGATGTAAAGAAAATATTTATATACTATTTCAAAATCTTGTTTCATTTCATAATGGTTTTTTTTTTAACTCCGAATTCGATCTACCACCTGTAACAAAAGCCAATGCACCCGATCGCCATGTAATACACTTGTCAAGAAGTTCTATGAGTGTATCTTTAAAAGATATTTTATTTTATTCGAAAATGATGTATGGTGAATTTTCAGGCCGTCAGTGTCCAAGGTGATCCCAGTTTGCAATCATTTCGATCATTGTCAATGTACCTTGTTTATCAAACACTTCAATGCATGTTTCTTTGAAGTCTCCATCAGTGCGTTTTTTTTTTCGCGCGGCATGATAAATAAGATATTGCTGCACGCAATATTATGGCAAAATCATACACACTTCCTCCACATCGTCGAATACCTAAACCGCCGGCACAATGTTTGCAGTAAAATGCAATCAACAGCATTTAAAAACTATTCGGGAAAACTCTTTAAATATATGATGCAATAGCCTGGGTTACCACACCCAATATAAAGCCAGGCTTTGAACAATCCTTATGAGTTTGGACACGGGTATCAGCATTCTTTGCCCATTTCAAATCTTTTGCCGCCGGCGCGCTCAGCGATTTCACTTTACCGGGCCGAGAAGCCCGCTAAGTGGCACTTCTGAATTTCGCTGCTTGTTGAACATTCCAGCCCACCATCTCTTTGCGGCAGTCAGTAGCATTTTACGCAATTTTCTCATCGCTTTCTTTGGCTTCTTATAGCCGTATTGAGCAACCTATTGGAGCTTCTGTACCTGACTATTTGCCTGGTTAAAGCTTGGTCAAACCAATCGTTTGCTGCTTCCATTGCACACAAGGAACAATTGAGGGAGAGGTAAAAGACAAGAGAATAATTCACTCGCTGCCAACAATTATAAAATTGAAGAGCGATTGCGTGAGATGTGTCGGTGATGCTTCTGGGCGCCTCCAGAATGGTTAAATGCAGCTGCTCGATGTTATTGGCGCAAGCTGAAAAACAAAACATATCTGCGCACTTATACCTGAACGTTTCTCGCTCTTGAGTAGGTTTGAAATGTTTCTCAGTATCTAAGACGGATTGTTCCCACGCTGCGCATTCGGTCGATTGAACATTTGCTTTGGTGTACAGAAAGCTACAGCTTAATGCATTGCATCTTGAAAACAGCTAATTGGGACCGCTAAAGCAGTAAACGTTGAGATCCGTTTGTTCTGGGAACCCTATACTAGGCGTTTTATTCTCGTCCTTCTATGTTTATCTAAAGCGTCGCGCATGCATCATTGAATTGATATTGCGTACTTATTTCGTTCAATAGGAAGCTGAAAAGAGAACAGTGAGCCATATTTTTTATCTAACTATATGAATATGTAATATTTTCAATATATAAATAAATATAATTCGCATCGATGGCCTCGGTATGCGATGACAACCCTTCCCTTTCAGGCGCTTATGCCTGCCATCTACCTCAAGGTACCCCTCTTCATGCTGAACTGCTCACGATTTGGGGAGCCTTGTCAGGAGTGCCTTGCACCGGAACTGGGTCAATACGTATTCTTACTGATTCCTTTGAAGCTTACAAGGAAAGCGCTACTCTGGGTTCACAAGATGCAACAGCTACGGCTATACAGCGCCTCCTTTAACGCCACCAACTCTCGACCAGAACTGTCGCTATTCACTGGACCCCAGGTCACTCGGACGAATCAGGAGGCAATGCGGCGGCACATGCCGTGGCTGCCTTGGCAGGTGGGATGTCCACATTTACTTCCCCACCCCCCTTGCTTCATCCTTATTCGACCTTGGGTGGGCAACTCACCCCTTCTCTTGCCCTTATGCACTATGCTCGGACCAGTCTTCGTAGCCTCAGTCAGCATCACATGCAGGTGGCCACACCAGACCCACCTTTTACGAGAAGAACCCACCTCACCCGAAGTCAAGAAGTATTTTTGAATAAGCTCATCGCCCATGCGGCTTACGCGCCACGTATTATGGCCCGCTGGCGTCAGTATACGGAGAATATGATTACATGCCCCCACTGTACGACTCTAACCTGCGGCGGCATTTCTCATTTACTTTGGGATTGCCCTGCTTTTTCTACTGGACGCCCCGAGATCGAACCCTACCGCCTGAACTACCGTTCCCTTCTAGAAACTGATGCTAACACACAGAAGATATTTGCCAAGTATGGCTCGCTTAGTGGTCTGGTTAAAGCAATGTGATTCGAGTGACGACCTAAACAATGAAGATTATGTCTCCTCCCCTTTATCCCCATCCATGGCCATGAGCCTTCCCATTCAATAAAGGACATTCAATCAATAAATAAATAAATATTTATATATATTTGCCTGATACTTAGAATTTCGATTTATGCATCTACTCATATATGACCTTGTGGGAGTATTCTTCAGAATACTCAGTATGCCTCCCTTAAGTATTTTTGTTTCTTCCTAAAGTACTTACCCCTTCTACTGTTGATTGGCTTTGCTTCAAGCACGTTCATGTTGCAAGAAAGCACGCTTTACAGGCATCCGCATAAGTGATAGTATCATAATGCTGGAAGCCTGCAACAATTGCCGAATTGTATGCCTATCACTACGTTAAATTCTTCTGCCATACTATCGCGTACGTTATTTAAGTAGTCCGCGACACACATGTAGCCTATACAACATTTTCGTGAGAATAAGGATCTAACAACTCGAACCAAAAAGAACACAACCACTTCGAATGTAGTTTGTTTACGCGTTACCAGAAGTGGATTCGGATCTCTAAACTCTTCTCGGATAATATCCAACACTCATATAGAGCTGCCGAAGAAGCCAGGCCTTTTACACCGTTTGCTACACTCCACTTACGATATTATTCTGTACAATCCAATGCACTTGCCTATCTAAATAAACATACCAGATACATGTTTAAATAGCTGTTTTATTTTACAATCTAAGTAACTATTGCAGCGGTCGGTAAAAATGCATTTCACAGGATGGCGCATATTATACTAATCAATTATTGTGGTAAATAGCCGGCGATGTAAATAAAAATTATATACTATTTTCAAATTTTGTTTCATTAGTTTTCGAATCCCAATTCGATCTACCACCTGTAACAAAAGCCAATGCACTCGATCGTCATGTATTACACTTGTCAAGAAGGTATATGGGTGTATTTTGAAAACGTAGTTGATTTTAATCGACAATTATGTATGGTGAATTTTTAGGCCATCAGTGTCTAAGGTTATTCCAATTTTCAATTGATTCGATCATTGTGAATGTAACTTGTTTATCAAACACCTCAATACATGTTTGTTTGAAAGCTCCATCAGTGCGTTTTTTCGCATGGCATGATACATGAGATATTGCTGCTCGCAATATTATCGCAAAATATTCTACACTTCCTCCCCATCGTCGAATATCTAAATCACCGTCACATTTTCGGCAGTAATATACAATCGACAGCATTTACAAAAAATATTCGGGACAATTCTTTAAATGTATTATGCTATAGCCTGGGTTACCACACCCAATATAAAGGCAAGCTTTGAACAATCCCTATGAACTAGGACCCGGGTATGAGCATTCCTTGCCCTTTTACATCTTTTGTCGCAGGCGCACTCAGCAATTTCGCTTTATCATGCCGAGAAGACTGCTAAGTGTAACGTTTGAATTTCGCTTCTTGTTAAACATTCTAACCCGCCAACTCTTTCCGGCAGTCAGTAGTATTTTACATAATTTTCTCACCGCTTTCTTTGGGCCGTATTGAGCAACGTATTAGAGCAGCTATACTTGACTATTTGCTTGGTTAAAGCTTGGTCAAAGTAACCGTATTGTTGCTGCTACTTTTGCACACACGGAACGAATGAGTGAGGGATAAATGACTAGAGGTTAATTCACTCGCTGCTAAAAATTATAAAAAAGAAGAGCGATTGCGTGAGATGTGTCGGTGCCTCTGGGCGCCTCC
The DNA here is from genome assembly GCA_023969395.1 of Amblyomma maculatum. NCBI lineage: Eukaryota > Metazoa > Arthropoda > Arachnida > Ixodida > Ixodidae > Amblyomma > Amblyomma maculatum. The sequence continues at coordinate 64,040 of JAJIZL010027879.1, forward strand.
AGAATGGATAAATGCAGCTGTTCGATGTGGTTGGCACATGCTGAAAAACAAAACATATCTGTGCACTGGTACCTGAACATTTCTTGCTCTTGAGTACGTTTGAAATGTTTCTCAGAATCTAAGACTGATTGTTTTCATGCTCCGCATTCGGTCGTTCGAACATTTGCCTTGGTGTAGAGGAAGTGGCAACCTAATGCATTGCATCTTGAATACAGCTAACTAGGATCGCTGGAAGCAGAAAACTGAGTTCTGTTTGTTCTGGGAACCTTATACTGGGCGTTATAATCTCGTCCTTCAATTTTTATTTAAAGCGTCACGCATGCATCATTTTATTGCAGTTGCGTACTCATTTCGTTCAACAGGAACCTGTACAAAGAATAGTGAGCCATATTTTTATATATTTGTATGAATATAAATATTTTAATTATATAAACAAATAGTTTGCCTGATGCTTATACTCCCGATTTATTCATATACTCATGTATGACCTTGTGGGGATATTCTTTAGAATACTCAGTCTACCTCCCTTAAGTACCTTTGTTTCTCCCTAAAGTACTTACCCCATCTGCTGTCTATTGGCTTTGCCTCAAGCACTGTGGAGTCGCAAAAAGCACGCTTTACAGGCATCCGTATTAGTGATAGTATCATAATGCTGGAAACCTGCAACTATTGCCGAATTGTTGTATGCCTACCGCTACGTTAAATTCTGCTTCCTCGCTTTCGCGTATGTTGTTTAAGTAGTCCATGACACATATCTAGCCTATACAACATTTTCGTGAGAATAAAGGCCTAACAACTAGAACCAAAAAGAACCCAACCACTTCGAATATAGTCTGCTTCCGCGTTGCCAGAAGTGGATTCGGATCTCTAAACTCTTCAGGGATGTTATCCAAAACGCATATAGATCTGCCAAAGAAGCCAGGCCTTTTACACAGTTCGGTACACACCGCTTGCGATATTATTCTGTACAATCCATGCACTTGCCTATATAAATAAACCTACCAGATATATGTTTAAATTGCTATTTTACTTTACAATCCACAGTAACTATAGCAGCAGTAGGTAAAAATGCATTTTACAGTATGGCGCATATTATACTAATAAATAATGTGGTAAATAGTCGGAGATATAAAGAAAACAATTATATACTATTTCAAAATTTTGTTTCATTTTATATTTCTTTTGTTTTCAAATCCCAATTCGATCTACCACCTGTACCAAAAGCCAATGCCCTCGATCACCATGTATTACACTTGCCAACAAGGTCTACGGGTGCATTTTGAAAACATATTTGTGGCACACTAACTGAAATTAAGATGCTAGGTCCCTGGCCACGGCGATCGTCTGCGTTGAAGGTTTCCCAGGCACTGCTCCGCTTTATGAAAACCACAGGACTAATTGAAAGGCTAGGATTTTTCATGTTACGTGATATGATTGTGACGTGATGTGATGGGACATGTCTGTGATGTGACCGTACTGTCATCACCCATCCCTGACTCACCCACACCTTTTATACCCACCTACCCCTCTCCCCCAGTGCAGGGAAGCAAACCAGTTCCTTTAGCAGTTAACCGCCCTGCCTTTCCTCCTCATCTTCCTCCTCCTCCTATCTGATTTTAATCGACAATAATGTATGGTGAATTTGCAGGCCGTCACTGTCCAAGGTTATCCTACTTTGCAATTGTTTCGATCATTGTCAATGTAGCTTGTTTATCATACACCTCGAAACATGGTTGTTTGAAAGCTCCATCAGTGCGTTTTTTTTCGCGTGGCATGATAAATAAGGTATTGCTGCGCGCAATATTATCGCAAAAAAATCTGCAGTTCCTCTACATTGTCGAATACCTAAATCGCCGCCACATTTTGGCAGTAAAGTGCAATCGACAGCATTTAAAAATATTCGGGAAAAATCTTTAAATGTATGATGCAATAGTCTGGGTTCCACATCCAATATAAAGCTAAGCTTTCAACAATTCCTATGAACTTGGATACTTAGCCCATTTCACATCTTTTCTCGCAGGCGAGCTCAGCGATTTCGCTTTATCGTGCCGAGAAGCCCGCTAAGTGTCACTTTTTAATTTCGCTGCTTGCTGAACATTCTAGCCCCCCATCTCTTTGCGGCAATCAGTAGCATTTTACGTAATTTTCTCACCGCATTCTTTGGCTTCTTATACCCGTAATGAGCAAGATATTGGAGCCGCTGTACCTGACTATATTGTTACCTGGCAAGGTAAGTGCACGAAGGTTAGTCCAGAATGACGCAGTACACAAAGCACAGAATCACAGCAGCGTTAACCTTCTTCTACATTGCTGCCACTTTGTCGTCTTCTGTGTCACTCCTTATGATCGTTGTCTTGTTTTACGTCCAGCGACGCAGGGCATATATGTCACATTACCCCCCCACGAAAAGCACAGTCCCAGTGCGCACTAGGACGAACTACTGGAGGGGTAGTACGGATTCATTCTGGCGACATGAACAATCTCGGTGCGTGGCATAGAGGACTGTCGCGGCGGATGTACAGGGGCGACTTCGTATGTCACAGGAGTGACTGGCCGTAAAACACGGTAGGGTCCTGCGTAGCATGGCAAAAGCTTCTCGCACAGCCCAATTTTATGAGCGGGAGTCCAGAGCAAGACGAGAGAGCCCGGAGAGTAGCGGACATCCCGGTGGCGAGAATCATGGCGCCGTTTTTTAGAATTTTGGGAGGAGGCCAGTCGTCGGCGAGCAATAGGAACATGCAGAAGAGGATGTTGAACGCGTCATCTGCGATGCCCTTGAGGATGTGCCCTACCTTTTAACTTTCCAGCATGGAGCTGTTCGCCTTGTGACAAAACGCGAGCACGTCTTGAATGTAGGCCAGGTAGGACTCCGTGGTGGATTGGGCTCGAGACGAAAGTTCGGTTTTGGCTGCGAGAGCCCGTCCAATGGGCTTTCCGAACAAGTCGTGAAGCTTTTGCTTGCAAATTTCCCAGGTCACCAGCTCGTGCTCGTGATTTTGAAACCATGTGCGAGCGGTTCCCGCCAAATAGAGTATCAGATTGGCCAGCATGATGGTCGCGTCCCAATGATTGTTCCGGCTGCATCGCTCGTATTCATCCAGCCAGTCGTCAACATCTGTCTTGTCTTCGCCATTGAAGATGGGAGGGTGGCGGATTTTTGTGAGGACGAGTGGTTGCGCCGATGTTGCGGTGGTAGGAGCTGCCTCAGAGGTCATAGTGGCCGTGGTTGACGTTGGGATCCCAGGTAGGTGGCGGCCGCTGCGCAAACCCAGCTTTCAGCTGCTTAAATGGATTTATGTGTGCACATGGGGATCTTTGATCACCTCCACCAAGATGTTACGTGGCAAGGTTAGTGCACGAAGGTTAGTCCAGGATGACGCATTACACAAAGCACAGAATCACAGCAGCGTTAACCTTCTTCTAGCACTGAACGTTGCTGCCACTTTGTCGTCTTCTGTGTGACTCCTTCTGATCGTTGTCTTCTTTTACGTCCAGCGATGCAGGGCATATATGTCACAATATGACTGGTTATAGCTTGGTCAAAGCAACCGTAGTGTTGCTGCTACCATTGCACACACGGAACGAATGAATGAGAGATAAAGGACAAGAGAATAATTCACTCGCTGCTACAAATGATAAAAATGAAAAGCGATTTCGTGAGATATGTCGGTGATACCTCTGGGTGCCTCTAGAATGGCTAAATTCAGCTACTCGATGTCGTTGGCACATGCTGAAAAACAAAGCATATCTGTGCACTAGTATCTGAACGTTTCTTGCTCTTGAGTACGTTTGAAATGTTTCTCAGCATCTAAGACGATTTGTACCTATGCTGATCAATCGGTCGATTGAACATTTGCCTTGGTGTACAGAAAGTGGCGACCTAATGATTTGCATCTTGAAAGCGGTTTTCTAGGACCGCTCGGGCAGTAAACGCTCAGATCTGTTTGTTCTGGTTACATTATGTAGGCGTTATAATCTTGCCCTTCTATTACCATATAAAGCGTCGCGCCTACAATATTGGATTGAAGTTACGTACTTATTTCGTCCAACATTAAGCTGTAAACAGAACAGTGAGCCATATTTTTATATAAATATATGAATATAAATTTTTAAATATATAAATAAATATTTATATATTTTTTGCCTGGCACTTAGAATCCTGATTTATGCCTCTACTTAAAATTACCTTGTGGGAGTATTCTTTAGAATACTCAGTCATAACAACTAACTAGGACCGCTGGAAGCAGTAAACGTTGAGATCTGTTTGTTCTGGAAACCTTATGCTAGGCGTTATATTCTCGTCCTTCTATTTTTATCTAAAACGACGTGCATGCATAATTGGATTGCAGTTGCGTACTTATTTTGTTCAATTGTAAGCTGTGAACAGAACAGTGAGCCACATTTTTTATATACCTATATCTTTATATCTATGTGAATATAAATATTTTAAATATATAAAAAAATAGGTATAAATCTTTTTGATACTTACAATCCCGATTGATGCCTCTACTCATATATGACCATGTGGAAGTATTCTTTAGAATTCTCGGTCTGCCTCCCTAAGTAATTTAGTTTCTTCCTAAAGTATACTCACCCCTTCCACTGTTGCTTGGCTTTGCTCAAGCATAGTCATGGTCCAAAAAAGCACGCTTTACAGGCATCCGTATAAGTAAAGGTATAACAATGCTGGAAGCCTGCAACTATTGCCGAATTGTTGTATGCCTATCCCTACGTTAAATTCTGCTGCCTTACTTTCGCGTACTTTATTTAAGTAGGTCTTGACACATGTAGCCTGTACAACATTTTCGTCAGAATAAAGGCCTAACAACTCGAACCAAAAAGAACCCAACCACTTCGAATGTAGTCTTCTTCCGCGTTCCCAGAAGTGGATTCGGATCTCTAAACTCTTCAGGGATGTTATCCAAAACGCATATAGATCTGCCGAAGAAGCCAGGCCCTTTACATTGTTTGCTGCACTCCGCTTACGATATATGTCTGAACAATCCAATGCACTTGCCTATCTAAACAAACATACTGGATATGTTTAAATAGTTTTTTTTTTTATTTTACAATCCAGTAACTATAGCAGCGTTCAGTAAAAATGCATTTTACAGGATGACGCATAATACTAATAAGGTATTGTAGTAGATAGCCGGCTAAGTTAAGAAAATAATTATATACAATTTCAAAATCTTGTTTCATTTTATATTTCTTTTGTTTTCGAATCCCAATTCGATCTACCATCTGTAAAAAAAAAAAGCCTTCGCACTCGTTCGCCATGTAATACACACGGCAAGAAGGTCTGTTGGTGTATTTTGAATAAATATTTGATTTTAATTGACAATAATATAGAGTGAATTTGCAGGCCACCAGTGTCCAAGGTTATTCCAGTTTGCAATTGTTCCGATGATTGTCTATGTAGTTTTTATCAAACACCTCAATACCTGTTGTTTGAAAGCTCCATCAGTGCATTGTTTCGCTATGACATGATAAATAAGATAATGCGGCGCGCAATATTATCGCAAAATAATTTACACTTCTTCTACATCTTCGAATACCTAATTCGCAGGCAGATGTTTGGCAATAAAATGCAATCGACAACATTTAAAAAAAATATTCGGGAAAATTGTTTAACGATATGATGCGATAGCCTGGGTTACCACACCCGATATAAAGCCACGCTTTGAACAATCCCTAGGAACTTGCCGGTTTGGATTATGGGTAACATGAATGCAGCAGTCATGGCAGCTTGATTCTGATATCCCCCCCTCCTCATAAGAAAAGGGAATCCCAAGGTGGCAGCTCCTTCCAAACCCATCGTAAGGAAATCGTTGTTCACTCGGAGCGTCGTCATGTCAGCAGCCAGCTTGACCGCAAGCACCATGCTAGTGATGTTTCGCTCACACGACAACGCCGACAGTGACGCCGACACTGAGAGATGGATTTCTGAAGACCAGGGCCTGTAACCCTAGCTCCTGAATACTTTTAATAGTGCAAGACCAGCTCAGCATACTTTGAAATCCGTGTTTCAGCCGTTCGATATTTCAAATCACTTTTGGGATTAGGAAATGTGAAATCTGTGTTTACCTTCAGTGGTTATGGTGTTTAATTTTGCAAAATACTCGGTTTTATATACTAAACGTTATTACGTTATTCTGTTTTTTTTTTCTATATTTATTTCTATGTTTCAAAACCCGTGCTCCATCACTCAGAATACGCCCGCCTTTCTTTACAAGCCACCTTAACAAACCTCATACTAGAAGTCTCTAGATGTTATATAGTTGAGAGCCCTATGATTGATGATTTTAATAGAACGAAATGTATAATTTAACCTAATAAAGTCGCTTATAACTTCCAGAAAGACCAAACACTCCTTATAACTGTAGCAGCACTACCGATGGCACAGCCGGTACAATTAAACAATTAAAGCGGCGTTCTTACTCTTGTAATTTTTTGTTTTAAAAGCATTAATGAGCTAATCGAGCGACATTGAAGTATACAATTAGGTGTTATTTATCTAAAGAGAGAAACCTAGGCTGGGTCGTGGGTTAATATGTAATCAAATAAGTGTCTGTTTGACACTGTGGCAGAGAAATTAAGTGTAAAATATTCAGTTCAGGCACTACCAGTAGACACCATGTTAGTAACAACAAAAATACGTACTAATGCTCCACCATGTGCTAAGACCTGATTTTCGTGATGGTTAAAATATAAATTCCTGGATAAACCGTGACTTCTTCCTATGTTGCTACCTCCAAGTTATGAGCTCTATCAAAATATGCTAATATTCGTTTACAAATTTGGTGCAGCAGACTGTCCCTTTAACGAAATTCCAACTTTTGCTTTCGAGGTTAATTTTGTACGAAGTAACAGCGGTTAGTACATGCTTCATGGAGCTTGGACATAACGTTCACCCGTTGGGTTATATATCTAGGCTTTCTTACGAAGCTAAAAGAAGTGAAAACGCCAGAAAGCGTGTATTTGTCAAAATTTCGATAAGTTATCAAATAAAATGGAGAATACTTTTCAGACTTCACCCTATTGTTTTGTCCCATCAATTGGCTATATTGCTTGAGTGCATTTCATAGGCAGCATGTCAGCAACAATGAAGAAATGGACACTAATAAAACTGGAAGGCCTTGAAAGTAGAACACTGAACGTAACCTGAAACAACAAAAGATAGTGCATGAAAGACCGAGCATAGCCCAAGCGGCGGCCTGTAATGTTTTCATTTTAGGACTCAGCAAGAGGGAAGTTTGCTTAGGGCTGCAGAAAGCATAACTACTGGTATGTAGCCCGGTAGTGAGTGCCGCCGTTGTTTATCAATGCCAAACTTCTTTCTGGAAATCTTTTTTAGAAATTGTAGAAGTGATCTACAACACTAGACCAAAACTTGAGAGCAGATGCAATAAAGTTTGTTTTTGAGCTGAGCGTTAATCAGCCTTTGCGTGCCGTTTATCAGAGGGGGAGGAGAAACCAGTCTGTCCTATCTCAACTTTTATAATTTATTATGCCTCACGTTTCGCCCGAAAATATAGTTTGCAATTTTATTTGCAGCTGTACGCGAGGCGTTACGTAGGCAACAAAACAAACGTGCCTCTTTCTTTGCACAGCTAACAGTGATTTATTCATAAAACATAGGCATGAAAGGTTGCGCAGGGGAAGGTAGCAAGTAGTGCCGGAACGAAGTCCTGTCGGTGCAAAAACTATTTTTCTGAGCTAGAAAAGAAAGTAAAGAAATGACGTTTCTAGGCTTTAGCACTGTTTATAGCAAGCTTGCAATAAAAATTTTGCCATATCCATTTTAAAGATCTTCACGTGCCAGTCTCTTACAAAGTTGTTGACACTAATTATAAATTGTGCTGTTGCCAATGACCTTGCATAAATATTTCTTAACATAGTAAAAATTGGTAAAGTTAAGTGATAAGTAGGCATTTTAAATAGATATGTGTGCACTGTTCTTTGCAGAAAGTTTTCTACCATAGAATAAGGGATGTTCGCTGATCCTGGGGGAGAATAAATATATATTAGGAAGCAGCAAACTTGGGACACTTTATTTCCCTCATGAATCCTGGCTTACAGAAATGATTTTGCAATGAGAAGAACAGACGGTGTTACTACACTCTTATTCTGGTTCCACATACGTTCCGCTTTTAAGTGGAACTTTTAAAAAAGTTCCACTTATTAAGCGGAGCGTTTTTGAAAGTTACTCTTATAACTGGAACCTATGTGAAACAAGATTAAGAGTGCAGCTATGGATGTAAACTGGAAAAGGAAGGGGGCATATGTGAAGGGCGTAGAACGCACTCAGCCGAATTTAGTGCGTCAGTTGTCCGTGTTGCGCCAGGTTGTGCAGTTTTTGTCCTGTTTGGAAGACGGATATGCTACTTTTGTTTGTAGCTGTGAAATGAACGCCAACTACACTGGCGTAATGTTTGCGACATACTTGTTGTCAGTCGTTACGGATCATGCGTTGTAACATTATTCTTTTCAAGGCGGGTTTTTGAGACAACCAGTGAGGCAAGAGGAAATCAAGGACCACCACGGCGGGGAAAGAACTGGAGCTATTGTACACATCTTGTGCTTGTAATAAAATGTCTGCATAGCATCACTCCAGCTTTTCCTTGGAGCCTTCCAGTCTTCAACTACTCCGAAAATGATCAGACTAGGGGAGTTTTCCTCAAGCGAACAAAATAAAGCAGCCATATCCTGATAAAATCCAGTTGACTTTAAATAAGCATTTTGCATAGTCTACCCTTGCAAAGCACCATATTCCTTCATCACCGCCACGTTCTAGTTAATAGAAGAAAAGAAAATGTTCCTTATTGTTTTTAAAAAAAGAAAACTCGCTAGGTGTCTATAAACTATTTGATTTCGATAGAATATTGTCAAAGTCGTTAGGGAATACGCTGGAAAACACGCAGAATATTTCCATTCGATATCGTTTCGCTTACAGCGTACATTTCTCCTCATAGTATTGTACATTATTCATATATCCGTCTAACCTCTCTATGCATATTACGTGCCATTTGGCCATTTCTTATTTATCTATGCCTACGACGACCAGTTTATCAGGCGCAAGTTCATCGAGCATAGCAAGCAAACTTAGAATCATAAGATAAAGCTCAAGCATTAGGAATTGCCAGGTTCAGCGTTTAATGGCATTCTGTATGTTACCAGGAAGGCTTAAGAATCGCGCACGGGTCACAGGTTTAAGTGCCACCGTAATCATTTACTTCACAAACGTGGAAAACTGAACGAAGGAAATAACTGTATTCACAGAGAAGGTTATGCGCAGGTACAACAGCTGTTCGCATAACCTTTACTGCCCCATTGCTGTGGTGTGAGCAATGACGCCATGCCCAAACTTTGGAAAAGAAATTCGAACCGGGCCACAATCTTTCTTTTTATCATTTATTCAACTTAACAGCATCATTTGAGTCATGGTCTTCTTATACCCGAGGCAAATACTTTTGTTCAAGCCATCGCTGCCCGGACCTCATTTATGGCTTTATTTTTTTGTGGCCCTAGCAAAATAGTATTTCTTCAGAAAGCTGCAGGATGTGCTTTTGCGAGAATGTGTGTTCTTGTTATGCAGGTGTGAGCACGTTAGTTAAACTTACGCCTACAAAGACCACTCTCAGCAACACCGTCCAACAGCACCCATACTCATGAAGGTCTAAACTGTATACCTTCAACCTCAGACCGCCATTACTTTTCAAAACTGTTCAACCAGCTTACCAGGGGAACACAGCGAACTTCAATTATAAGCCGGTAAATATAAAACTGAAATGAAGAGCAGAAGTGGTAAAGTGTATAGGTAGTATTACAAAATACTTCCACATGTGAATAATAATACTTCATATTTTGAGAAGGAGGAGGAAGATGAGGAGGAAAGGCAGGGAGGTTAACCCGTTAAATAAACCGGTTTGCTACCCTGCACTCCCTGCACTGGGGGAAAGGGGTGAGTGGATATAAAAGTTGTGAGGGAGGGATGGGTGAAGTTAGTACAGTCACATCACAGACGTGTCCCGACTCACATCACATCCCGTCACAGCCATACCACGTAACATAACAGCAAAATCATGGTCTGTCGATTAGGCCTGTGCTTTTCATCAAGCATATCAGTGCCTGGGAGGCCTTCATCACAGATGGTCTCCGTGGCCAGGGAACTAAAATCTTAACTTCAGTCAATGGGCATCCATCGAGATGCTCCAGCGCACGACATAGACACTATCTTTCCTCACTGTATATGGGGCCCTCACAAAGAATGTGGCCTATAGAGTTTTCGCACCCACAGCTTGTACATGCAGGGTTGTTTGCCATGCCTACCATAAACGCATACGAGCTTGTGAATGCTACACCAACCCACAGCCGGCACAGCGAAGTTTCTTCACATCGGGGTATGCCAGGTGGAAGCCGGAGCTTCAGGTCAGGGACCAGGGATTTTAAGCGGCAGATCGTAAACTGGCCAGACCACACCATCATAAGCTAGGGCAATATTTCTCAAACTTTGTTTGGGCAGCATTTTTCAAACATGTATGAGAATTCGCCAAGGAACCCTCCTTTAGGAAATTTAGGAGGCTGCCCGTGAATGGATCCATCTTTGCTTTTTCTCTAATTTTGTCTGCTCTTCGTAAGCTTTGACATTTTTTTTTTTTGCTTTCCGCATTGACCTTATTATTAAATGCCAACTTCTAACTTTTTTTAATTCTTTACGTAAAAATAACCGAATACCGAGAGGTCTATAATATAACAAAAGCTGCTGCTCTAAAATAATATTTCTGCAGGAAACTTCAGAATCAGTTTGAACCGACCGGGCACTGCTCCTGATCTGCACATCGTAAGAAGATATGAGGGGGAAGGGAGCATTCCAGTAAGAGCTCGCGGAACCTATAAAAGCAGCTCGTCGAACCTCTGGGTTCCACAGAAGCCATTTTGAAATGATTTGAGCTAAGGTATCTGGCCACCAGCGACAGTCTGAAACGGCATCAGAAAGAAGCGCCAGATAGCCTAAAGGAAGGCGGCGACGGAACGGCACAGTCTTCAATATTCATCCTAAACCTTCCAACATTCTTTCATATATCACTAAAGGCTGAAAGACAGTGCAAATAGATTAACTGTGGCACGCGAACAGTAGGTCGGCGATTTGGGCTCGAGTAGCTAATATGAGTAGCGTTTGTTGCTGTATTCTTGAGCAGCATTACCCTCCAACTGATTTAGTTCATGTACAAGAATTTGGTACCAAAATAAGTAACGTAGATGCAGGTATCAATAACTTGCCCCGTCAGCAATCCCCTTCAATATTTTGCAACAAATGCAGCGCTGTACAAAAATCTACAAAACAGAAGCCACATCCTGTATTGTTTTCTTTTATTTGTCTCGTCTACATAAAACATTAAAATGGCAAGAAAATTTATTGAAGACTCTAGACACTAATGACGGAAACACAAAGAGTCTGGATTATTGTGTACAAATATACCCAGATATTCCCTCCTTTAAGCCATCAAGATAGACAAACAAGCAGAATAAATTTTAATCTTGGTGCAAAATGTAAACATCAATTGTTTAGGACATGCTGGAAAACATAGGCGATCATCGTATAAGTATTAGGCAATGCGTTGAAAATACTCTACCGTTTTTTTCAAAGAACAATGAAACAGAGAGGGCTGGCGAGCCTGTCAGGTTATCTCAATCCCCTGTTTCTAGGCCGGAAGAAGCGCTTTTCTAACCTGTCTTGGTGCCGTGAAAGCTTACCTTCATACTGATCATGATTGATATGCTCCTTTTTGCACGTTCTGTAAAAGAGGCACAATCTGCTTTCCCGATGTCCTCCATATAAATATTTTTAGAATGTTCAGCTTTTTTTTCTGTCCCCAGCTCTACGTGGTGGACAGGAAGCGGAGTCTCAATTTACACTGGCGCAAGGTGCCAGTAAAAACATCTGGAAGCCATGAGCATTCTAAAACACTCTCTTTTGCTTTACCTTCTCCCCGGGTCACACTGTCCGTCATAGTAATTTTTAAATGCGGGGATAGCAGGAAGGAAATACTCGAAAGCGCGCCATGCACTAGAAAGTGACTAGGCCACTATTCAACATTTCCCGATCAATTACGTCATAAGGATTTCTTCGCTACCAATTTCAGTGCTGTGACTCATAGCAGGGATTTGCGGCCATTATCAAAATTACGTTCGTAAGTGGCATCAAAAAATCATGCCTGGTTACCAAAACTTGTCTCCTTTTGTAACTTTTTATGCTTCACCTACTGTACAAAGCATTCTTTTTTAACATTCAGTTTTGCAGATCAAGTGTAAAAGGCATCTGTTCAGTATCCGATATATTCTTTAACATGAATGCGGTATGTTGACGGCATGAACACCTCAATAATTTTAGGCTCAGCGGTCACAAAAACTGTCAGTTCCTTGTACGGCATCGCTCCGTAACAACTTGAAGCCTGGTGGGTATACAGTCGAGTTATGATTCCGAGGTGCGGCCTTTTTATAAAAAAGGACTTTCAAGTGGAAATTTCGTTGCCACTTTCTCTGTATTGAAGAGAATCACATAGAATGATTGGAAAGTGAACTAGGAGTCCACATTAATGCTGTGTGCTTAGGATCCCTCTTTGACGCAACAGTATGGTCCATGTTTAGCCATGGTATGAAACGCCACATGGAGTAATAAATATTTGAGGTCATACGTATGGATAAAGTCGCATCATAGCAGATAAAGTTCTGCTTGACTTTATTTAGAGCACAAGGAGTGTGCAGTATCGCAAGTTAAAAAAGAAGCGTAATCTAGGGCCAGAAAATGCAGGACGTATGGGGCAGAGATGTAGTACAGTTCTCGGCTGTAGTGCAATCCCTGTAGAAGCTCCAGATTAAACATCAGTAAAGTTTTGCTACTGACTGCGGCAATTCTAAACATTTTCACTCTATTTTCAACCCCCCAGCGCCGACAGTGCAAACTAGCCGAGCGATAACACGAACTGTCACTATTCGATTTGCTAAGACATCCTTTACGCGCGGAAGCACTATCTGTATATTCGTGCAATATAGAATTTCTGCAGCCTGTCACATGACATGCACCCGCTTCTGCTCCCCGAAAACGGCTAAGGCATAGCAATCAGGTAGTTGAATAAGAAAACAAATTCAACTGTTTGTTGTCATCGGCATTATTACCCGAACCTTGCTGCCGCATACAGCGTCTTCTCATCCATGATTTAAAAGAAATTATGCCTATTGGTCAGCTTGCGTTATGAATAATATTGACAGAGTATACGTGGGCTCAGAAATGTATTTAAGCTGAATACTTTTTTTGCGGTTTTCGTGAATGCAAGAAAGTTCAAAAACTTTTGTTCGACTTCCTTGCGTCGAATGTTGTGCAAACGGGACATACACTCGTTATTGGTACGGAAGGATACAGTACAACTAGAAATCTTGGGTGGCACGGCTAACTTCCTGTGTGATCCCAGTTCTACACACCCTGTGACTTTTAGTTTTTCTCTGCAGTGCCTAGTACTACTCGCTTGACGGCCAGTTTCGCAGCCGTCTCGCTCTTCTGGTTGCAGCGACTCGGCTGAAAATGAGCAAAATGATCCGTATCGGAGTACGTGGTGCATTGTGTTTTCTTTCTTACGCTTGGAAAGGGACAGGACACGAGCAAACTATCACTTTATCGCTCTTCTGACAAATGGCTGATGTCACCTTTTCGGATACCGCTCATAACCCGAGCGGAAATAGCTGCAGCTTCGATGCCGACGAATATCACCCCCAGAATAGGCTTCCGATAACCTTTCACTAACGAGGCACACTTCAGTCACCTCTGTGTGTACATCAATGCTGTGGAAACATCACTTCGGCGGTGTTTTGGCCAGATTCAAAAGCATATATTTGAAATAAAATAACGCCTTTGCATTGTTTGTAAGTTACAGAGAGCCGTTTTATTTTCTCGATTTCATATTTTGATGACTAACGTAGTTTATCAATCCAGCTATTAAACTGACGTAACTAACTAAAACGACTAGGTTCAAGTGTTTTAAGCTGCGGGCGAGAACCCAAGTCTAGGCATTTCGAAAAACCACCGATATTTTCCAATAGACAGGCAGTTTCCTTGAAAAAAGCCTGATGATTTGTTATTTGTTACGTAAGCTCATCTGGGGACTGGAATATGTTTTGACAGCAGCGTGTGCTTCATAAGCATTAGCTAATATATTTGCTCTTATGTGCAGTCAAGTGCTCAGTGGTACATCTGAAGTGGAGACACTATTATATTTATTGCAAATCACAGGACATAGTTCAAATACCATTTTACTACACAATGGGTCATAATGAATAGAAAATAAAAAAATTGCTTTCTTTGAAACATTTTTTTACTTCATCCAATTATGGTTAATTTCTCATGACTGCCTTTCTTATTATAGGCCTACTATTTTTTTTCCTCACTGTGATGTTTATAACATCACTGGTACAACCGAGCTTTTGATTGCGATAGACCTGGTACGACGTACGCAAGGAAAGCATGTGCTGGTCGTTTTCTTGGCCATGTATGAGAGCGAACGTCTCTGTGCATAGCATGGACTATGCTGTCTGATAAACCACTGCGAAAACTATCGGCATCTTTCATAGCCTTAGTACTTTTGGGACGCTAAACCTCCTAAGCTAACAAGCCGGATCAAACAGAAAACAGTTGGATTTTCTAGTCTATGACGACAACTGAGAAAGATGATCTTTTTTTTTTATTTCCAGTTTTATCTTCTTACCGCTGCCGGCAAACATATTGAGAATATCGGTACAAGAATCCCATGTCACTACTACTCTGTAACTCTTTGCCAGAAAAGCCATTTTTTCTAACTCCTCTCTTGCTCGTTCATTTGTTTTGAGAAGGCCGAGTCTGCCCAGTTCGTCCTACCACAAACATATATTTAGTTCTAGACTGGTGTCTCAATGCCCCGCGGCTATCGCCTGAGCCACCGAACGAGGTGCTATCTTTTATAGAAAAAGGCAAAAGTGGAAATATATGGACGGACTCGGCCTCCTACAATATGGCCCTGCCCGCAGAGAGTATTTCGCCACTCAGCCCCAGAAACCCAACCTCATGCGTTTCTGCACCACGCAAGCCCAGTATGCGCATAGAGACGGCAGGGATGAGGGGAGAGGAGCCGAATTGAAACATGTTTGTAGCTTGGAGGCAGGTCCGATAAGAAGGACTGCCTCCGGCATTAAAAAAGAGTTCTGCGGACAGCTCCAAGGCAGATGTATGCACGTTTATCATCGTATGAGTTCAGAAGGGTCTGGACCTCTTAGTACCCGTTAACAACTCTGCAACTGGCGGTTTCAGCCTATATGCGAGATGTTAAAGAACTAATGTTGCTTCGTTATAAAGTTATAACACATGAAGGTTTAAAAAATGGATTCTGAAGCAATAAGTCATGTTAAGGCGACTGATGAAACATAATGGAGAAAACTGCAAGGTATATAGAAAGCTGCAGTTGCATTCAAGTATTCCTGCACAATGCTTTAGCATTGTGCGTAAAATTTTTGACGTGCTGTTCTGCTTTGACATCACAAATCAGTGGCTACGCATTATGCTTCTTCGGCTAAAGGTTTCAGCAACGCAATGCCTAAGCGAACACTGATCACCCAGGAATCATAATATAAAACTGATACCCTGCAAACATATGACGAGGGACTGGAGCCCTGTGTTACTGCCTGGCAGATTTCCTTATTTTAATATGTTTGCTTTCTTTACGATGTTCTATAGTGACTGCAGCTCCTTGAATGTCATTCAGCCTATTTCACTGCGGTAACCTCACTAACTGCATCCATGGGTATACTTTTGTATTAACTACTTCGATCTCATTCAAGTATTTTCACCTGGAGGAGATTTTAGGTAGCATCTTTTATGAACGCTATTAGCCAGTGACGCAATAAAAAAGCTTAAAGAACACTTAGGTAGTGGTAATAATTAAATTGGACAGTTGAGTGAAAATCAATCCCCATTGAATACGTCCAGGCATGCTAAGACAGTTAAAAAAGGCGGACTGCCTCGAAACGAAGACACAAAGTATGCGAGCCTCCCGTGGAGAAAGGCCGGGAAAAATGGTTAATGGTCACCTTATAAATGTGCCAATGAAAACACCACTCTCGAGAACTACTGCTGGCAATGTTTTACGAACGAGTCTGTCGGCTTTTGCGATGTCAGTGAAATTTCGAGCCTGATGTGCGTATTACAAGCGCAATTTCATGGCAGGAAGCTGGTACATCCCAAAAACAACTTTACCCTCTAAACTTGTCATGTGTGTGGTGTGCGTCTGTGTGTTTCTGTGTGTGTCTGTATGTGCGTGCGTGTGCGTGTGCGTGTGCGTGCGCGTGCGCGTGCGCGTGCGCGTGCGCGTGCGCGTGCGCGCGTGTGCGCGTGTGTG
>JAJIZL010027879.1:101584-120869 GCA_023969395.1 Amblyomma maculatum
AGGAAAAATCTGTGAAGCGCATGTGCCTTTGGTTGTCTTCTGCGAGTATTTAATCTGTGTTCTTCGAATAAACTTTCAGTTGATAGTAGCGCCTGTCCTTGTCATTACTCTCTCGTTGTTGTTCTCCGTCGCAGCGCTCGTAATTTGCAGAAATAATTTTCGGCCAAAGTTTTTTTTGTAAAGAGAATAGCACGGTAGATGCATGCGTTACTGTTTAGTTACCAGCTCTCTGCTACCCCGCACAGGAGATGACGCGTGAAAATTTAATTACAGCAGCCCCATGTCTTCCCCGTTGTCTCAATAAATGCCGCCGCGTTAATCTGACGGAAAATAATTAGGCGTCTACAAGGTACGCAATACGATTAGGTTAAGCAAAGCAGCAATGGGGGCTAGTTGGCTTACCATTTCAAGAATTCTTGAAATGATTAGGTTTTCGCTACGGTACCTGCTCTAGCTGTCTATTTCAGCGTAAATAAATACGAGGTGGAATAAAAATTGAAAACGGAAGCAGGAGAACCGAAGAAGGAATGTAAAGCTGCAAGTAAAAAGAAAACTCCGACAAACATTACTTAAGCGAAAATTTTGCGTGCTGCCTGTAGCGAACTACAAAACACTTCCGCGGACCGACTTCTCGGTCTGGGGCTGCTGTGCTCCTTCCGGGAATTTCGGGAGGATACACGATTGACGCAGACAAAACAAGGAAAAAATTTTCTCAAGCGATTCACACTCACACAACCTTGTGTTCCGGAGGACGAAACTCGCTGTATCCTCGAGCGTTGGCGACAGAAGCTGTGGGTGGACTCTGTCCTATCCGGACCTCCACGAAGACAGTCGCTCAGCACGAACACGGGCGCTGCATTCTAAAAACGGCTCCAAACTAGGGGTCTACTACGTCAAATGTACCTGGTCCGACCAGTTCGCGCAACTAAAGAGAAGTGGCAGTGCAACGTTATGTACAGGCCAATGGGCTCTCATTCCAAGCCGCGAATGTTCACTGGGCCGAGGTAGTTGCAATTGTCCTCACGGTTTCAGACCCCCTAAACTGAACTGTCATCATCAAATCGAGGTTCGCCTGTAAAGATTATAAGCGCTTTGGGTGGGCACACTGGTTCACCGCTTGCTTTAACATCCGGTCCGCGACGTGGAATCCCAGCCTAAGCGCATCATGTGGGCGCCGGCCCACAGGGACAACAACCGAATGAAGCGGCAAATGCCGCTGCCCATGGGGTTATCCTCCGTGCCCCACCCTCTGATTCTCGATGTCGACCTAAACCGACGCTGCTGCGGCTACATGAAATTATTGTCGACTGCAAAGCTCTTTTTGGAATAACAGCGCGAAGGACGAGGACGAAGATCAGAAGGACACAAACACAGCGCTGACTGACAACTGATTTTATTTCCAGAAGTTGGCAAGCATATATACATGGCTTGAAACGCGACAGAAAAACAGATAAAATAGATGCAATGCGCATGCCGAAACCAAAGCCAATTATCTCTTTCTACGCATTGCCAAGAACGCAAGCTCTTTGTCCGATAACACAAGGGAAGGAGTGCTAATGCATCGGTCCCCAAGCTCCAAAATTCTTTCGGCTTCAATAATTTCTCTTGTTGTGCACCAAATCTCTGCACCAACGGTACCCCTCTCCAACGAATGGGCTGTCGAATGCCGACGAAAGCGTTCTGCGACTAGCGGCAGACCAATACTTAACGGTGTCTGGTCCAGGCTCCAACACTAGTTTGAAACCCGAATGTTCACACTGTCAAGAAAGTCGTTGGTGTTTATGCCATATGTTTTAGGCATGTCAATCTATTCCCCACTTTCCTCCCCATCTAACCCTCACCCCGCCGGGGTGGCGCAGTGGTTACGGCCCTCGACTACTGTCCCCTAGCATGCGGGATCAAATCCCGGCCTCAGCGGCCGCTTTTTACTACAGGCGAAATGCAAGCCTCCTGTTTGCTGTGCGATGTCAGTGCACGTCAAAGAACCCCAAGTGGTCAAAATTTCCGACGTCCTCCACTACGGCGTCTCTCATAGCCTTAGTCGCTTTGGGACGTTAAACCGCACAAAATAAACCAATCTAACCCTCATTGAAGAAGCCCGGGAGGCCTTCACTCCTCGGGTGGTCGTCGGTCGGGGCCGAAAGGCCTTGGCCTGCCACGCTCGCGAGGCGGCTGGCACTTGGGGCGGCCCGGACGGGGACTGTTGATCTACTGAGGTCAGCATTCACCATCTTCGCCGGCTAGTGCCCTCTTATTACAGGAAATAAGGCCTTTCACAAGGCCGCTGTTCTCACTGTTGAACAATCCCAAATCTCTGGGATTGGGCGCACAGTGTAGTACTTTCTCTACAAAGATCAATTCTGACAAGCATGAGCGCATTTTATTAGGAGCTTTCAGTTTTTGGTATACCGAAGTGTGGTTGTTGTTAAAGTGTTACGAAAAATTACATTTTTAAGGTCTAGTTGCGAGAAAGTCTCAATCTATTTTATTATTTTGAAATCATTTTATATGTATATAGGTAAACTGCATTTCGTCGGAATAAAGCGTGGCATCTTAGCATTCACAAACGATTTATATTGCACCCGTGTGTGACCTGTGGTATTCCAGAGAACCTCTCACATGCTGTGGAGTGTATAGTTGCAAGAACAATGTGGCGGCTCGCCTATACTATTTTTAACCTCCGTGAACCCCGGCGCCAACCGCCGGCGCAACGTTCGTGACAGCAGCCATCCTTTACCTATTATCGGCCTCTTTCCCCCTAACGTGTTGCACGTGGTGACTCCCCAGTGTCCGATCGCAGCATGATTCACCCGCAGCTGCGGCAAGGCCGGTCATCATCCCCACGTCGCCGCTTCCTATCTGCACCTCTAGGAGACTAGGTGGTGCGACCGATGGAGGTAAGGGCGCCGGACCGTCGATTTCACTAATACCTCCGCCTATCGTCATGCTAACAGTGTCAGCATGTATGGACAATATTAAGATGGATGCTTTTGTTAACACTGGGGCCGCTGTGTCAGATATGAGCCTATAAGTGAATCACCGCCTTCGACAGACATTTATGTATGTGTGGGATAAAAATGCTATGTTTTGTGGAGTTCGGGATTAAACTTGGGATCAAGTTGGTCAGTGTTCTGCTTTACATGTTCTTGCTGGCGAGTGCTACAGAACCAAACTCGTTTTTTAGACGTGCCATGCAGGACGCGATTTTGGCTGTTGACGTTTTGCGCGAGTGTGGCTGCACACTAGACTTCAGTGCAGGTGAAATGTTTTGAAACCTAACATTATCCCGGCGTTAGTGGGTATCATGTCCCATTGCCATATTCTCCCCTTGAAGGAAGATGCATGGCTGTCAGTAATGAAGGCACCAATTGTGAAGGTGCAATCATACGAAGATTTCAGCGCAAAAACTCAATAATCGTCGAGCCAGATGTATTTACCTCAGCAAAACAAATAATTTGGTGCCATGCACCATCGTAGTGGCAGTGGACGCTACCGAACACGTCAGGACTGTAAACGTGTGAGAGTAGCTTGTGCATATCCCTTCTGGTTTAGCAGTCGCGAGATCGGAGAACAGTGAGACCCAAGCCGTTGAAACAATTTCTGATTGCAGAAAAGCCACGAAAGCGAATTCTGAATATTGTGCAGAATTTGAGCGCACTTTATTTACGTAGAAAAGGGGAGCTGCAATGATGGTCCTGATAAGTTCCTGCTTTGATTTGGTTTTGCTTTTCCGCCTTGCGTTTGATTTTGTTCCGTGTGGTGCGGGCTACTTCAATAGACGCCCGAAAAAACAACGCGCAAGCCTCTTACTACCTCACGAGGTCGTACGCCGTCTGGAAACTCATCACTAAATCTTCCAAAACGTAATGCTTTGCTTTTCGCTGGTCTAAGCCGTGCCACAGACAGGCAGCTACAAATGTGAAATAGCCGTAGAAAACCCCTGTCTGCCTAATAAAAAGGGAGACATTATTAGTGCATTCTGTCACTTTCATCTAGTCTCTGGCCTAAGAGAGGGAAGCCGTGTATTGATTCGCAAATCCTGGATTTGTTGCAGCAACTGCTCTATGCTAACCACAAAGAGAATTGAGGAAAGAGGACAATCATCCCGTATGCTATGGCTTACGACGATTGAACCGGTTAAGTGACGATTACTATCCGACCTTCGAAGTCTGTATAAAGCTGGCACTGAACTTGTATCAACCGCGCGGAAAATCCGAAAGAGTCCTGTACTGCGGATAGTCTCTCTCTGCATACAGTCAAAGGCGTTTCCTTGGTCTAACAATAAGAAGGCGCCTAAAATATGTGTGCGCGACGCGAATGTGAAAACATCACGTGTCAATATAAGGTAAGAAAAAATGGTGCGATCAGGCATGCAAAGTATTTGGATGTTGCTTATGATTTCAGGAAGAACAGATGTCATGCGGTGCTCTAGTAATACAGCTAATATATTGCAATCGTATTTCAGCGCGTTGGCATTAGGCTAGAGAAGGAGAACTAAGGTATGTTTTTCACGCGCCAATCTTAGCTGTCTGGATGATTGACAGCTGTATGGTGACAATGTTTTTGCAGACGCATGAACAACAATGAGCCATTAAAGGCTTTCGCCTTAGAGTACCTTCTTCATTGGCCCTGTGTGACTGTTAGTATTAACGGTGTTTAATTTACATTGCTAATTCTCGGCTATGCAGGTAGTACTGCGCCCTGGACGGGGAGCTGTCTGGCTAAACTTTCATGGCTGAAAATGTTTTAGAAGGCATTCTTTTATTAAAAATATCCCTTATATCTCATACTGATGTCTGAATGACGAGCATGCTTGGAATTATCTACTCGTCAAAACTCTGTAATTCTAGTTGCGACAGCTCGCGATGTACAATTTTTCTCGTTTATAAATTATAGAGTAGCGTGCACCGGAACTTTTTATGATTAATTATATGCCCCGTTCAAGTAGTATAGGCATAATACGGATGAAGGTATTTGTGCAATACAGGTTGCATTTTTGTCTTTTCTACGAATCGCAAGTAGGATGACTCGCTGATTCCAATGCAAGCTGCTTTTCTTGTTACAAAAGGCTAAGTTTCTTTTTCTTCGTTACATCTAGTATTTACCTCACCCCTACATTCTCGTCAGCAAACAGGGTGTCAACAGATTGTTTTGCAAGTTTAAGCTTAATGTGCTTGCAAATCTTGAACGTCTGCCTTTTAAGGCAAAAGTCTTTCTAGGCTTCTGGAACTAAAATTCCGCGTGCTAGGTGGGTGCGCAAGAGTTGTGCGTGAGATCTATCTACGCCTTATTCAGGCATTGGACCTGTGCGTGAGATTTCGCGAGATGTGTTGTCCTTGTTTAATAGTAGTATTAATAATTACCCCACCTGGGTAGCGCAGTGATTACGGCGCTCGACTACTGTTCCCAAGGACGCGGGATCGAATCCCGGCCTCGGCGGCTGCTTTTCGATGGAGGCGAAAAGCACGTGAAAGAACCCCAGGTGGTCGAAATTTCCGGACTCCTCCACTACCGCATCTCTCATAGCCTGAGTTGCTTTGGAACGTTAAACCCCACAAACCCAACCAAACCAAAAAAAATAATATAATTAGTCTACAGGATGGAAAAGGCGCAGTGTTTGTCACACTTGTTTCTGTGGACGCCTGATTCGCGCCTTAAGGGAAGGGAGAAAGGTTGGAGCGAAAGTGGAAAGAGAGAAAGAGGAGCCATAGTGGAGGGCTGTGGAAGATTTCGATGCCAGCCTCCAGTAATATCAGCCGCGTAGCCTGTGGATCGGTAGACTCCCAGGAACTGGAGTGTGATGAGTTAGAGCCTCTCCCTCAAGTCCTAAAACTTCATATAGTCATCCCTCTTTACCTCCTTAAAGAGTGGAAATTCAGACAGTACTATGTTCATTGGTGTTACACCATTATCTTTAAATTTGAGTTCAAATGTAGCTTTGGCGAAAGTCTAAGATGTACGACCAGAGCTAAAATCGCACTTGAATTGAAGTGAAGCAATTTATTTCAAGCATTATACATATTTACTTTATTTCTGGAACCAGTTATTTCAACTCGATATACATGCGTATTTAGCGTGGAAAAAAAGCCAGCGCTCGACAATAGATATGAATCTCGGGCACGAGGATAGAAATTGAGATCTTAAATATATGGTGCTCCTTGCGAGGGCTTATTCAGTATATATGCTACTCATTACAAAACGGAAACATATGAATATGTATGCTCGCATTCCATTACTGATTATTTAAAGACAGGAGATATGGCCTTAGCGCGTGGAGGATCAGAAAGAAAGACAAAACAAGCTCAATCAATGAAGAAATAAGGTGCACTTTTACAAAGCGGACAACAGGAACGCGGCACTGATGATGTAATCGGCGAAAGCTGCTTTGATACCATTATTTTGGTGTATTAATCGCTTTCTCTTAAAACAATGCCCGGCTGTAGGAATCGCGTTTTGTGCCCACTGCTACAACATTTCGTTTTTGAAATATTGAGAATGATTATCACAAGTAAACATAAAAGAAACGTAGGTTCTGGCGATAAAGTGTATTTCCGTCAGTAACAGATTTTGCAAGCCATGATGTCTCTCGCATATTCAGAAATAGTTGCGATGCCAGGATGGAAATCGCGAGTTAGAGGTCTTAAACCCCTGCATAAAACGGCCTGTATAATAAAATCAAGAATAAAAAATTTAACCTGCATCTCCCAAAAACGCCCTTTCACGGATCTCCTTATTTGCGTAAGGTAAGAAAAGTTGATGTTTTCCTCTGTAATGTAATTAATAAGTAAACAAAATAGAAATATTTAAAGTGAATTTTAAAGAACAGAAGTTTGACTTCGCCGCTAGATGTGGCTACAACTGTCAATGTGAAGTAGAAAACGAAGATCAAACGTTACGATATACATATGACGACAAAACATTGGGCACCTGCATGCTCTTCTCGACTTGAAAATGCTAGTGCTACCTATGCCGGAGCATCTTCTTCTATTTAAGGTCCATAGCCTGGCGGTCTCTCGCTTTCTTCAGTTTTCGAAATTAAAAAAAAAAACGAATTTACTATGCATTCTGAAACACCTTAGCAGGCCGAAGGAGCCCCATATTTCCAGTGCTCTAGGTGGAGAACTCTTCGTTTACCCTCAGTAGCTGCCTCTCGTTGCAGTTGTCTCAATATTTGATTGCATCCTTCATCTCCGCTCGGCATCCCATTTATGCCGTAGCACCCATTTTTGCACACCTGAGCGAATGCCTTTCCCCGCCCTCTATATTCGGCGTGCTTTGATATGTAGTTACGTGCTTTGTCCAGAGAACACATAATAACGTTCTTCAGGAAAGGTTTCTCGTATCCTATTACTAGCTGAAATATATTGCTTGCGAGCATCTCTCACACTTAAGATATTCTTGCGCTGCAATATCGGTCTGAATGCAACGGCTGGGTTACGTAATATACATTGTAAACAAAAACTACCAGATCCTTAAGCTGAGCGAACTTTAAAAATTTGCCGCTAGAGAAGTGATGTGTAGAATGAAAGCGAAGGTACTCAGAAAAAAAGCATTGGCAGCGTTTTTGCCAAAGGAGTAACTCGAAGGATTTTAACCAAATTAGAATAGCGAGAGCAGGTATAGATTAGTATAATCTTCGAAGAAAAGAAAGAAGCTGGTGTAGAACAAGCGGTCACAGGCTACATTTATCTGCTATTGTTCAGCGCTGTGTAATTCTGGTTTTAGTTCATCATTGATGCTAGATTGCATTCTCCGTAAACGAAAGAATGCGAAAAAAAGGAAACCTAAAATGGCAAGGAAAAGCTTGTTTCTCGTAAAATGCGCACTAATATATCAAAAACAAAACTTTACTTTCTGGTTTACGTGGCAGTTACAAAAAGCAATGAAAACTCCTGGATTCTGACATTACCAACTAAGACGTAACCATCGCAAAAAAAATGACTGTTGTGTGCTGCGCTTATTATACGCACCAAATTTATCAGAGAATGTTGTCGGGAGTCGCAGCCTATACACCTCATGAATAGCACGCACTTAATAAGCAATTTAATAAGCTTAATGCCTTTGGAGGTGACATTCATACTCGAGGTTTAGAAAACTTCAAGGCAACTGCTACGCTAAGCCTGCTTCTAAGCAGAGTCGACGCGCGGCTTCTCAAAATGTTCTGTTGGTTTGAGTGTGTTAAAGACACTAGTATAAGGTAAATACCATCAATGTTTATTTATACTCGGGCACACAAGCAAATATTTTGGCATCCGTGTTGAATAGTTCTCAAGTCTGTACGCGGGTCACATTGAGGCAAAACGCATATTTAATGGAAAAAAGCGGGCTTGTATCGCAGCAACATGGTAAGAATGTGTAGACGGAAGGACGAGCAATCCAGTTTCTAAACCCCCTTCAAAGGAAACGTGCTCTTGAGGATGTCGCAAACTCTGAAAACGCAGACTGAGGAAACTTTCCGGTCACGATTTCTAACGCTAAATCACAATGTTTCGACTCTAGAAAAACACTTCCCGTAAACGGCGGCGGCTGCTAAAAATAATTGCTTGTGCGTCATATTGTTTAACCTTTTCTGTGGCGCTAACCTTAAAGAAATTTTTACGAGAATCAATATTCACACAGTTGTCCTAATTCATAGCAGGCACATATTCTTTATTTCCTTGTGCACTCAAGAAGAACCAATAATCTTCAATGCGTTCTTATGGCAATGCATAGCCTGATAAGGACGCATAATTGAATTCCTTATTGCGCAGCGCATTTCACACAATAATTACGAAACTTCCACATGCTCCTATGTTTGTTCTTGGTAATTTCAACTTCGCCGCAATAGATTGGTCTAACCCTTCTGAGATATCGGCCAATTCTTCTGAATATGATTTTATCAACGAATGCCAAACCTTCACTAAAAAAAAAAATTATCTCCCCTACGAGGAAAATTGCTCTGTCATGTAATATACCTTACCTGATACTACCAATATGGTCCCTGAAAAGACTTGCAAGTCTTTCCAGGGACCACACTATGTCACGCAAAGAAAATATTTCGGCACATTCATATCTGGCTGGACGAAGTGGTCATTCACTACGGCCTCTCTATCTTCTTCCTCGGCGGCTGCTTTTTGGTGGAGGCGAAAGCAAGGCGCCCGTGTGCTGTACGATATCAGTGCACGTAAAGGACCCCTGGTGGCCGAAATTCCCTGAGTCCTCCACTACGGCGTCTCTCATAGCCTAAGTCGATTTGGGACGTTAAACTCCACAAACCGAACCAAACTATCTCTTCTTTCCCTCCTACCTTCCTCCCTTTTTTTATGGCGTGGTACATGTGTCTATGAATACTTTTTACAGATACTGCGCCTTTTCTATGCTGTAAATCAATTTTAACCGCCGCTGATGCCTGCTGTTCTAACGCGTATTGTTGTCGCGACTGAAGGAAGAAGGAAACGAAAATGCATGGGCCCGCTACTGGCTCTGTAGCTGAGCCACCTCCGCTGCCTCGTGCGGATTGAAGAGAAAAAAAGTGAAGAAAGAAAAATGAACAGGGGGAGAAAGGCGCGCGTCACAACAGCCATTGTCCACCACCGAAACGGTAGCGGGTGCAATGATGGCCTATAACGTGTAAATATATGGTAGCAGGCTAGCCCCTGCGCAAGAGGCAGTGACCTACCAGTGCGAGCCCCGGAGGAACAGGAGCAGCCACCACACCTCTTAGATATCTGGGTCTGCTTCTGCTCGACTACAAGACAAACATTGTCTAGCCACCCTCGAAAACAGAATACGCAACCCCATCATCCTCCAAGCACACGAGGGCTTTTCCCCTCTATCACCGGCAAATCAGGAGACTGCACAACTTCCTCGAACCAATGCCTGGCATCGAGAAGTTCAAGAACAGCCAGCTTCCCCACGTCCGTTTCTCAAGCAAGCTACGCTCCCACCTACGGGTAAGCCGACCCCGCCACTTCTCATTTCCCCTCCCTATTGACCCTATTATTTGATACCTAGCAGAAGAAATTTCCGCCATTCGCCATGCTTTCTAACTCATCCATACCCTTCTTAACAATCTCCTCCAGGATGACGAACGCATGGAATTCCTAACTCATTCTCTCAAACGGCCCCATCCATCGACACCCACAGAAGCAACTGCTGCATCCTCTTCCGCCCTTCCCGAGAAGCATGCTAACGTAGCTTAAGAATGACTTTGAATAATAAGATGCACGTTGTACAGTGGAATAGCAGAAACCTAAGTACCAATCGAACACTTTTTATACGATGGCTCCTGACTTTACCCTGAAGGCCTCACGTCATTCTCATTCAAGAATCGCGTGCTCTTAAAGGTATTCCGGGCTACCGTGCCGTGCCTGCAGCGCATGACAGAGAGTGTGCCCCAGTAGGGAGCACTTATATTCGGCGGGACCTCCGATTTGTGGCCATTTACGTCCCCTCCCGTCTTGAACGTCACCTCACGGCATTTACTCTATATTCTGATCACTCATCTCGCCCTTATTCATTCTCAATTTTTATAACCCATCTAGAGAGTGCACGCTTTTACACCGCTCATGCACTTTACTTCAACGTTGTTTCGAGACTCCGACTTCTTGATAGATGGGACTTGATGCCCCGCACGTGTCGTCTTTTGTCGTCTCCTTTGTGCCGTCTCCTGTTCCTTTTAGTCCTGTGTTTTTGCACTGCTTTAAGACGTTATCTGGGATTACCAACACACCTTCCGACCTGGTCTCATACTCAACGACGCATTAAACGCAGCTCAATTAACTGTTTATATTACCTCAAACTCCATTACTCGGGAAGGTTAAAGGCACCAGCAATCGACCATGCAAAACTTCACAGTGGGCCGCGGACTGTGAGATGTTACCTGGCCGGTTAGAGATGAAAAACTGTTCAGCGACTATTATATTATTCAAATCACCGTCCCTAATGGCACCCGTCCACGTAAACGTAAAATTTCTCTCACAAGCTGAGATACCTTTCACACTTTTCGCGACACCTTTCATACTACTGGCAGTCTTCAGAACTGGACAAAAGCACTCAAGCATGCCCAGAAACAAGCTATGCATGAGATTGCCACTTCGACCCCGTCAGAAAGGCCAGACCCTTACCTTGTACGCATTTGCAAGAGGTTGAAACGATTCTTGCGCACCCTTCGCACTCAGTCCAACAATTCTCGCCAGTCTCAGCCTGTCACCGAATTTACGCGACAGGTTAAAGAACACTGCGCTACACTTGACACGAATCAATGGAACAAACTTTGTAATACCACAACGGCACACTAAATCAAAAAAGAAGCTGGGAATAATCAGAGAACTCTTCGGGCCCCAACCGGCTCCTGTACCCACTCTCGAGAAGCACTATTCGCAACTAGGTACGGATGCCTTAACAGCCCAAGACCGCGATCTCTGCATTCCTCCTCCCCTACAAAGTTCAACAGGTCCTCATAACGCTAAGTAATGTGTTAGTACTCATTAACTTATTTATTATTCTGCTCTTGAGCACCACATCAATGTATTGTTTATCAATCTCTAATGCAGCTTTAACAAAACTATTACCCGCAATTTTACCTCTATTGTTTTTAATGTATAAGTTTGGCGTTCATTCTTCACTGTCGTGAAATTTTCTTCCCCTCTGTAATGTGCTCTCTACCCTGAAGATAAAAGAAAGAGAGATATAAAAAAGCAAAGAAAGAGAAATAATTGGTATAGAGGAAGAGAGAGGGGGGGCAGTTCAGAGGGAGCTTTGAAGTTGGAGCAAAGCGGTCCCAGCATTGCATTTCGTTGAATGTGGCTTCACTGCTTTAAAATCCTTAATAAGGCAAAGCCGCCTTTAAAGTCCAAGGTGCGCTCGCGGCCAGATTTGCATAGAGCATAAGAACACTTGTGGATTCGCCGCTCAAAACGTAACGATTATAAACAACGTCAAGAAAGCAAAAAGTACTATACACGAAATGACATTGTCAAAGCACTGGCGTAGCTCTATCCCCTCTCCTCCTTCCATACGCGACAGTTATACTGTTATCAAATTGCGCATCCTATTTAACTTGATGATGTAGGATTTGTTCCTTCATAGACTGCTAAATGTCTGCCAGGCCCACTTTAGTGGCCGTAATTTCAGAGGCAAACAGCACAACAGTGAACTAAACAAACCACTGTTTATTTCAGCATAGCCATATCACTAAGGACAGTTGCACATACTTCTTCTAAGTACATAAATGGATATAGGCCACCGCTTATTACCGTTCGAGTAGCCGCCCATATAAGGCTGTATAATCCCAACTGCTTTTCACGCAGAGATCAATGTGAACCATGAGATTTATGATCCCTCTGGGATCAAAAAATGCTTTGCTTCACTGTTAGAAATGAGGAATCATTAAGAGCATCAGGCATCTACGGGGAAACTCTTTATGCTCCGTACACTGGTGCTTTCAATAAAGAACTTGATGAGCTGTATACCCTCTGAGATCGTGACTGGGCGCTAGAACAGCTAAAGCGGACGTCACTCCCGGGTGAAGACCAGATTATGTACTCACTCATTCTAAATCTCTCTGACAAGGACAAAGAACATTTTCTGAGCATTGTAAACTTACATTGGGAAGAAAGCGCACTCCCAGCATCTTGGAAACATTCACTTATAACACTACTTCCACAGCCAGGCAAAAAAGCTGAGCTTCGAAGCCTCCACCCAGATTCTTTAACATCATGCCTGGGAGAGAGAGAGAGAGAGAGAGAGAGAGAGAGAGACAGTAAACTTTACTTGGTTAACGGAATAGCGTGGGTGGTTTCCTCAGTGCAGGATACTATTGGCTTGGGCTGCCTCCCGGGCCCTGGTGAGCTGGATGCGCTGCTCACAGAGACCCGTGTTGGCCAGCTCTGCCCACCACTCCGCTTGGCTTAGTTCTCGAGCTTGACATTTCTTTATTGGTCTTTGCAGTCCCATATCATATGAAGGATTTCTGAAACGTCCCCACATGCAGTGCATGTGTAATTTGTGATGTTTTGGGCCAGATTTTGTGGTACTTTGCTAGGTTTGGGAATGTCCTAACCTGTACGTTTCTCCAGGTTACTGCCTCCTGTCTGCTAAGGCCTTTGTGTAATTCTGCATATCGTTTTCTTCCTAATTTGAAGTATCGTTTTATTTCCCCGTATGTGAGAGGGGTTGAAGGCTCTGTGGCAGCTGGCGCAGGTGCCCGGAAAGTATGCCTTCGGACTATCCTGTCAGCCGCCTCGTTGCCGTCGATTCCCTCATGTGCCGGTATCCACAGGATTGTGTGCTTCATGTTGCTCGTCTTCTTTTCCTGCTCGATTATTTGGTGTGCCTGTTTGCATACGCGTCCCAGGAGGAAGGCACGACAGGCCTTTTGGGAGTCGTTGAGTATTATATGTTTTCTATCTTGGCTGCTGGCGTGTTTAACTGCAAGGACGATTGCAACTTCCTCTGCATCTTCTATGTAGTTATTGGTCTTGATCGATGAGCTGGTCACCTCTCTTCCGGTGGGGTCAACTGCGGTGGCTACCGCTGCTTTTCTTCCCAGATATGGACTGGCGTCTACACAGAGTATGTCGCTATTGTTTCTGATGACGTTGTTTTGTATGTGGCGACTCTTCAATTTTCTTCTTTCGCTGTTATGTAAGGGGTCCATGTTTTTGGGAATTGGAACGACCTGGTATTCAGCTCTGATTTCGGGAGTGAGTGTTTCTCTTGGGGGGTTAGCTTTCTCGTCGATGGGTCGTCCCATGAATTTAAGTAGGTGTCTACCAGTCCGACTTGGTTCTAGCCTGCGTTCTTGGCGATCAGGATTTCTTCTTTGTGTTCTTCGTGGGTGGCTGAGATGCCCATTGCCTAAAAGCCTCATTGGATGCATAACTTTGTAATCAGAGTGCTAGTTTATAAGCTTTCCGAAACTGCGCATCAATGTTTTGTAATTTCGTTCTGGTGAAGTTGGGGTACGGAAGGCTATAGGTCCAGCGGGGGACTATCATTGCCTTTACTATTCTGGTCGCGTCCATTTTCTTTAACCTTCCGTTCCTGTTTGTTATTCTTCGGATCATTCCGCAGACCTGACTGGTTGCTGGAATCAGTAGCTTGATTGTGTGCGTTCTTTCCCGTGGCTCTGTAGCCACATACCTAGTCTTCTCAAGGTTATTGCTTCTCTGATTTCTTAGTTACGAAGTCGGATTTGAATCGGCTCTGCCTTGAAGTTTTTCTTGTGAATTCTAATGAACTCGGTTTTTTCAGGGGCGCATTGCACGCGGTGTATTCTTGCAATTTCTTCAATGCCATCCAGGGCTCTTTGCAATTTGTTTTCCTTTTCTCCCGCTGATCCTGTCGTCGTCCACACCGTAATGTCGTCGGCGTAGAGTGCGTGAGGAATTTCAGTATGCTTTCCAATTTCCTTGCTATCGGCACCATGGTCAAATTGAAGAGAAGGGGCAAGATGATGGATCCCTGCGGGGTTCATTTACCGACTGTTGCTCTTTCGTTGGTCCTGATACCTCCGACACTTATCGTTGCTGTCCGAACCATGAAACGGATGGTGCTCAGTCGGCTTGAGGCTCATCTTGAATCCACAGATTTCTTTCTCCTTCAAGAAATTGGCTGTCGAAAAGGTGTTTCTATTCAGGACCTCTTTTTTCTCCTCATGCACGAATTTGACCCTCCGCCCTCTTCCCAGATCCAAGCCATAGTGGCCCTTGATGTGTGTAAGGCTTTTGATAACCTTGCTCACGATCCCCTATCAAACATCCTTGGCTCTACAAGCTGTGGTTCAAATATTTACGGCTACCTTACGGCATTTCTCCGCGACCGCACGGCCAAGCTTCATCGCCCCAATTTCATATCTGATCCTTTCCCCCTCGCACGTGGTACTCCTCAGGGCGCTATTCTGTCACCCACCCTTTTTAACCTTGGAATGGCTCCCCTATCTCGTATTCTAGCGTCTACCCCAAACTTAAACATACATTCTATGCAGACGACCTTACACTTTGGTGCACCTCTGGGTCTCCTGGAGCAGTAGAGGAGGCCTACAGCAAGGTATCGATGCAGTCCTTAGTTATATTAAAGCAGGGCTGTTTCCAGCACCTGAAAAATCCAAATTGCTGCTGATTGCAAAAACTCGCTATCAACGTCAACTTAACCAGCTAATATATCTGACAATGACAGGTCGCCTCATTCCTCGTATATCGTCCTGCCGCATCTTTGGACTTCATATCCATGATTCAACTAATCAGGCCAATGTATATTCAACTATTAAAGTTTGCATTCAGTTTACGCATATAGTTCACGCATGGTCAATAAGCATGCCAGGCTACGCGAGGGTTAAGTCAGGCAGCAACATTTTGTATACAATTCCTTACCTTTCTCTAACCCGTCGCCAAAGAGATAAGACTGAGGTTGCACTTCATATATTGTAAAAGGCTGCACTTAACGTCCCTGTACTTACGTCCACGGAGCGCCTATACTATACGGGGCTGTTCTTGCCCCTTGGAGACCTCGGACAACAACTTCAAGATCGGCAAAAGGCCCGCCTTTCTAGCATCAAACAAGGACATTGGATACTACAGCAGGTTGCACTAAAACCTATCGACCGCCCTTTAATTATCCCTCGTTCTTCGCTCCCGGATAACCTAAAAATAACCCCATTCCAAAACATATTGCACCCGATACTAGCCCAGGCAGACGTTCCGCTAGCGTTATCAATCATGTTCCCTACAGATTCCATAATCGTCTACACAGACGTATCCCTAACTAACGTCGGAGCGCCTGCTTACTCAATTGAGAGCTGTAGCAATGTAGTGACGTATACGATCGGTCTTTTCATAGATCCTCCCACAGCGACCCTCGAGACCCTGCCAATAGTCGCCAGTATTCGAGACCTCACACAAGTACCCCCTAAAATTTAGGATATACTATATACACTGAATAAATATAGGCTTTACGCGCCATTCATACGGGTCGCATTCCTGAAAAACTACAGGGTGATCTGCACAGAGCGCTCACCAAAATACGTCCCAACGCTGTCACACTGAGGTGGATTAAAACAATTCTTGCTCCTATCCTGCTATACGTCTTCGTGATGAGTATTGATCTGGAAGCCCTTCCCGAGACTTTTACACAATGCCACACAGTCATAATTCCAAAGAGTACTGATGAAGAAAAGTTATGATCAGTGGAAAGCTATAGACCAATCACACTGGCAAATGTAGATTACAAGATTTTCGCCAAAATTTTATCAAATCGCCTACAATTCGTAATGTCGGTTCTCATTGGCCCTCACCAGACATGCGGCTTGAGGGGCCATGCCATACAAAATAATGTACATATTGCACGCACAATCCTCTCGAATCGTGCTCCTGCTCTCATGGCCAGGTTGCTTTACTTCAGGTCGACCTCGCAAAAGCATTCGATCGAGTTTGTGATTCTTTCTCGTTTTCTCTTCTGGAACGAGTGAATTTTGGTTCTGTAGTACTGAAGGGGGTGCAACTTTGCTATAGAAATTGTTCGACTCGCCTAATTGTAAATGGCCACCTATCAAGCCCCGTACCAATCAACGCTTCTGTGAAGCGAGGCTGTCCGATGTCTCCGCTGCTTTTTGCTCTTTACTTGGAGCCACATTGTTTTAGTGTTTTACATAACAGTAGTATCCATGACTTCCCTCCCCTTGGAAATGAGGTTAAAGTGCTTGCTTAAGCAGATGATCTTGCGTTTTTCTGCACTGACAAACCAAGCATAGAAAAAGTTATAGCCAGCATAGAACAATTTGGCATTATTTCTGGTGCTCAGATGAATCACTCCAAGAGGTCTGGCCTTTGGTTTGGTTCATGGGGCTCAACACCACCCCTATATGCAGGAGATGAATGATCATATGTGCCCCCTAAATATCTGGGCGTTCCACGGCATGCATTTAAGTCAAGTGCAAATTACTGGCAAGAGCGCGTTCCACTCGTCCAGTGTTATGGTTTCAATATTCGTTCGGGCTCCGGCCTGCCACATGTTCTTGGCGACTGATCATAAGACAAGCCATTTTATTTTTGTCTTGCATAATCATCAACATCACCATCACCATCGTCATCATCAGCACTATCCTGACTATACTTACTGCAAGCCAAATGTCTCTGGTAATTCTTGCAATTGATATTTGGTCATCCAATTTCGAACCTATTCGACGTGATCACCTATTCATACCTGTTTAATGCAGGGGGCTCGGTTTACTGCATCTATATGTAAGACACTTAGTTGCCCATTTCTTCTTTTTTGTGATTGTTCACATCCGATTATTATAGCATTCCTACAAATCAAGTTCTTGAATTTCATCCTGACTTAATGGTTTCTTCAGCTTTTACTGAGCGCCCGCAGTTACTAGGATTTATGCAGGAAGTTTATGCTTCGGTGAAGTTTTGACAACACGATTCTGGAAGGAGTACTTATATTCTGTTACGCGCAAGAAACTATACGAGGGATTTATAGCAATGCTTTTTCTGCCACCAATTTATCGTTCTTTATACTTTGGTCTTAAGGGTCATGATGTGTTAAAGAGGCAGCGCGAAATGCAGATTTCTCCTAGCACAAAAATATTTCTTTTAAAATTACACACCGACGCTCTACCTGTTAACACGTAGCTTCATAGGAAAAATATTTTTGTTCTACCTGTTAACACATGGCTCCATAGAAAAAATATTTTTGTATCTTTTGTAAACTGCCGTATCTGTGATGTGCCTGAAACAATTAAGCACTGTTTCATTAATTGCAAAGACGCAGTTCTTCTTTGGGATGGGCTGCAAAAAACTATAAACAAGGACTTTGTTCTAAATTCGTACAGTTTGCGGTATCTTGATGTTGCACAATGTAATTATGAACCATATGACATGTTTTTCCTTACTGGACTTCATAGCTCGTCGAAGACACGCATGTTCGATCGCAACACTGGTCCTGTTGTTCCACCTAGACTCCATTTTAGCAGAATGATGCTGCAACTGAAGGACAAATATGATGAAAATGACTTTCAACCTGATTGGTTTCCGCTGGTGACACGGTGCTTATCTTTGCCTGCCTTTTAGTTGTGTTTTCTGTTGTGCATCTCAGCAACGGCTCAGTGCATTGTAAATAGTCCGTGTACATAATCCTTTCTGTACATAACCACGTGTAATAAATACCATCTCAAAAAAAAAAAGACCTGGACAAGTTGTAGTTGGTAAAGCGCTGGGCTCTAAGCTTGCTGGAGATCCAAAGGATGTAGGTTCAATTCCCGGTCGAGACAAGTTTTATTAATTTATTTTTAAATCTCTTTCAAAAGCGTGACAACTGTGCTGACAACCTTCTGTGGACAATGACGAGGCATTAAAGGCATTCGCCTTAAAAAGGCACGAAAATGTGGCGACGTGAACAGCTGTATATGTGGGGTGCCTACAAAGCCCTGTATATGCATTCCTTAACTCCTTTTCACTAATGTGAAAACCTATTCCGACCGTAGATAAACCAGGCAAACTGTAATGCGTGTCGAGGCTCGACATTTACGTTTTCAAACGATTAGTTTCCTCTCTTTAAAGCATCCCAGGTTTCAGGCAGATTCCGAATTAGGTCAAACCCCTGGCATCGTGAATAGCGACAATGGTAAGTGCTTAACGGGAAACGAACGACATTTTATTGCAGCGTCATAACTCATCATAATGCACAACCAGAGACAGAGTGAAATCGTTATAAATGTGCAATAGGTTTTATATCGATAGCAATACTACGCTAGATTTCGGCCCATCGCGTAGTCCCGGGTAGAGCCTCGTTCGGCCTTGAACAGCCGCGAAGAAGACGAAGCAGAAGATGACGACGAAGACTAAGACACACTTCAATCTGCATTCGGCTGCAACCTTACACAGTCGCTTCTCAGTGATAAACGTCTCCTATAGCGTGATCTCTATTTCTCGGAGAAGTGATGTGATTTACCACATTCAGCGCGTAAAATGTGGCATGCTACTGCGTTAAAAATTTATCCCGCAATTTGTCCAATATTACGTCTGCAAATAAGATGCCCAGCGTTAAATTATTCTAGTGTTGGTGGTGGTAAGTGCCGCAGCCATTTCTTCCCATAATTGTATGCGATGTGATTGTTGTTGTGGCTGTAGGAAGGAAAAGGAAATGCACGAGCCTGCTACTGGCTCTGATTGATTGATTGAATGTCCTTTATTGAATGGGAAGGCTCATGGCCATGGATGGGGATAAAGGGGAGTAGACATAATCTTCATTGTTTATTTAGGTCGTCACTCGAATCACATTGCTCTAACCAGGCCACTAAGCG